>JABUQX010007761.1:50000-70000 GCA_015478945.1 Trachelipus rathkii | reverse complement strand
CATTTTATGGATCTTTTCATCCCGGGGATTAATATCACTTAATTTCATTTGAGTGAGACATTCACCTTTAATAAAAAAAAACTTAAAATAATTTTATATTCAGTTAATACCATACTATGCAATTTATGTAGCCTAAAATGCTCCGACTGAAACTCTAAATTCAGGGCATTCACACCTTTCGTAGTACGAATAGAAGGAAACAGAGCATATGTTTTGTACCACGGCTGGCAAGTGTCTCATATATTTTATTTGCTCCATCTATTTTATCACTTTTTATTTCTGATTGAAAATAAAGCACAAGTGCATCCCATTGCTCTAAAATTACAGAAATAACATTTTCTCTGGAAAGCGTCCTCGTTTGTGGAAGTTTTGGAATACGATGATGAGCTGTTTGGACTACATCTAGAATAAGAGCAAAATCATTTAAGCGCTTACTACTACGAGAAAAGTAAGATGTGAGATCTTTAAGAAAAGACTCCAAATATGTTGACAACACTGACACAGCATGGCTAGCACAAAAGGAAAATGAGTGGCATACGTATCCCAACACGAAAACTGAAGGCAAAACATCTTTTAGCAACTTTTGAAATCCATTTCTTTTGCCAAGCATCGTAGAACAATTGTCACTTCCAAAGCCAATAATGTTAGTTAGTGGAATATTTTTTTATTGAAGAAGCTCCTTAAACGAATGGAAAAGGCCCACAGCACTTCCATTTTCAACCACAAAAGTGTCTAGAAGTGCATCCACTACATCCATTTTTTTCATATCAAAGAATCGAATTACTATCGCTAAAACTTGCGTTACAGAAATATCGGTGCTTTCCTCAATTATAATAGAAAATTTTTGATTCCGGCATATTTTATTTAATTCCGCTTTTTCAAAGTATGCTATACCATCTTGGATGATATATGAAAGTTTCGTTCTTTTATAATTAACCTTTTTGGCAATATCACTGTCGGGAAAAGCCTTTTTACAAATGTCAAACAAGTGTTCTATATGTGCAAAAGGAATATGATGCTCCGAAAAATAACGGGCAAATAATGCTTCTGCTTTTGCAATTTTTTCGGTATCCGAAATATTTTTCTTTTTGATAAGAAAATCACTAATATTTTACCTTTGATCTCGCTGCTTGAAAGTTTTTGTTATGTTTTTCTGAATTTTTATGAGACAATAGCATTTTCTTACTGGCATTTTTTAAGGTAGTGGAGCAGCAAATACAGTAGCTATTATTTTTATTATCTTTGTCTTGCTTTAGCCAATCTTTAAATTCATCAAGCAGAAGCCATTCCTGTTTGAATGACTGGAAATACCAGGATTTTATTTTTTTCTTCGGAGATTCTTCTGCCATAATTAATGGAGGTTTATAAAATTTATTGAAGTATTGCACAATTTTCAATTTAATATCACAAATTCACAATAACGTACTAAACACTTTCAATTTTTAGCACAGAACTAGGTGAAACTGATAAGATCATAAGAACTAAGCCACACTGAAACACTGCACACACGGTCATGTGAAGTCGAAAACTAACACGTTGAATACTTGAAACCGGAGCATTGGCAGTTCTGTGACAGAATTTCCATTGTCACAAAATTTGACAGAACTTCTGTCAACTTTCGTTGCCAAAACGATATAGAATGCATGAGAGCTTTAAAATTGTTGCCACTTGTCTGTTACCTTAAAACTCTTTTGGCTTTAAAAGCACATCAAATATATATATATATATATATATAATCGTTATATATATATATATATATATATATTATATTAAACTATATATATATATAATATATATATATATAATATATATATATATATATATAATATATATATATATATATATATATATATAATATATATATATATATATATATATATATATATATATATATATATATATATATATAATCGTTATGCATCCAACTAGAGCGCATTTTACATCAGTTAGGTGTTACTAGTTGCTAAAAGGTGTGATGTTATGGCCCATGACATCACAACTTTTAGCAACTAGTAACACCTAACTGATGTAAAATGCGATCATGGCCTCATGGACAATTCGCAATCCCTCGTGTGTGGTTTCCAATTTTAACATTGATGACAACTCTACTGCGTCATATAAGTTGCCAGTTTATAATTGCCATATACATTAATAAAAAACTAATCAAAGGAGTTCCTAATTTTTGGAAATGAAACATTTATAAATTTTAAATATATGTTTCTTTACTTATTTTTTAAGAAAGTTGAAATACTCAAGATTTTAGCAATTTTTAGGACAAACACTCAAGTACTCAAGATGAATGCCAAAAACTCAAGAACTTGAGATAAAATTCAAGCTATGGCATCCCTGTTCACTACCGTTCCAGAAAAATAGTTTTCGGCCTATTCCGAATAGGGGAGGCTGAAGGGACCTATCCGACGGCCATTTCCGAGTAGCACAGCCGCTAACTAAGTGAGGCCTAGTTAGATAAAGAAAGGTTTTGGCTGAAAAACAAGTTGCCAGCGATAATTTACTAGAGATCTATTCCCGTCGCCCTGAAATCCCGAATTCTCGTGCCTTAAATATTCCCTGAAGAAGTTTGAATAATAAATTTATTAATAATAAAGAATTAATTCTTAAATATTATTTATATAACAAAAAAATTTTTTGGTAAAATAAATCTAAATTATTTGTACTTCTTAAGAAATAAATGGTAACTAATTTATTTTTAATATCTCAGATAATTATTTATTTACAAACTATAAAAAAGATTTATAAGATCCGAATATTATTTCTATCGTAATATTCTTTTTATTGACCAATAAAAAAGGCTAAATGCTACTATTAATAACTTAAAAGTAATTATTCTACACATAAAGTTCCTCATATATCATTTATGAGAAGCAAATTAAAACGAAACTTGAATAACGGCATGTGTTCGAAATCCTTTATAACGCAAAGAAGTTTAAATATTACAATCTAAATAAAGGCCTAATAATATAATAATTACTTAACTTTTAAACACTTATAAATACTTAAATATTAATGCTATTTAAAATATAAATATATTTATTAATCAATTAAACGTTTTATCAAATGATTCTTAAAATTATTAAATGAAAATAAAATATTTGAATACGTGTCATTTTTGAGAGAAAGCAAATTAATAGAGATCTATTTCAGTCGCTCTGAAATCCCGAATTCTCGTGCCTTAAATATTCCCTGAAGAAGTTTAAATAATAAATTTATTAACGATAAAAAAATAATTCTTAAATAATATTTATATAATCAAATAAAATAAATTTTAGTGAAATAAATCTAAATTATTCCTACTTCTTAAAAAATAAAGGGTAACTAATTTATTTTTCCTATCTCAGATAATTACATTTATTTACAAACTATAAAAATGATTTGTAAGATCCGACTATTATTCTTATCGTAATATTCTTTTTATTGACCGAAGAAAAAGGCGAAATACTACTATTAATAACTTAAAAATAATTATTCAACACATAAAGTTCCTCATATATCATTTATGAGAAGCAAATTAAAACGAAACTTGAATAACGGCATGTGTTCGAAATCCTTTATAACGCAAAGAAGTTTAAATATTACAATCTAAATAAAGGCCTAATAATATAATAATTACTTAACTTTTAAACAATATAATACTTAAATATTAACGAGATATATATAAATATATTTATTAATCAATTAAACGTTTTATCAAATGATTCTTAAAATTATTAAATGAAAATAAAATATTTGAATACGTGTCATTTTTGAGAGAAAGCAAAGCGTCGGTTTCAAAACGTATTATAGCGGAGCTCAAAAAGATTTAAAAGTATTCTTTCCATTGTTCTATTTGTATATACATTTATTTGATAAAATATTTTATATAAAGCCATCGCGTTTTAATTATAAAATAATGTAATGGTTTTCTTATTAAAATAAATTGCTTAGACTAATTTCTTAAAATTAAATATGGACACTACCTTTGTTATGAAATTCTTTATCGTATATTCACAGACTTTCTTTGACAAACTTTTCTTAAGACTGCACGACTTTGTTTGTAATTCGTAAATTAATGGAATATAATCACAACAGAAAACATTCCAGATACTTCGTTGAATGGGTAACTCAAGTAGTTTTACCTTTGCATAAATGTATAAATCGAGACCGAGAATATTCTGACTTCGTTTTATGGGTAACTCAAATAATTTTACTTTTCTAAATAAGTTGAAATAATTTTTTTTTTTACAAAATATATATATATATATATATATATATATATATATATATATATATATATATATATATATATATATATATATATATATATATATATAATATAATAATATATATATATAATATATATATAATATATTTAGATATATCTATATATATATATATATATATTATTATATTATAATTTCATTAATATATATTATTTATGGGCCCTGTTATGTTTTACGACTCCGTCAGTTTGATTTTTTTTTTGTTTTTTTTTTAACATATTGCTAGTTTATGATAATCTAATTAATTGAATTTATGTGGTGCCAGACATGATTCAAAAAGTTCTAAATATTTTAAATAATTTTTAAAAATCACATTTATATAAAAAAAATCAAAAATGAAATATCTCGAAAAGTATGACACTTACAGAAAAACCAATTACATAATTTGGAATCAGCATATAAAGCTTATTACAAAAATGTGAAAAAAAATTCAAATATGAAATATCTCGAAATGTATGACACTTACAGACAAAACAATTACATATTTGGAATCAGCATATAAAGCTTATTACAAAAATGTAAAACAAAAAATAATAATAAAAAAAATATTAGGGGGCTCGAGCCGACGGGGGACAGAGGGGGACGTTTTCCATACCCGTAGGGGAGGGGCGGAGGAACCCCCGCGACACCCAAATACCAAAGAGCGGGGGTTCCGGAGACCCTCCCCGGAGGGGGGAAATAGTCCTACCCCGTCGTTCCCCGGAAGGCCGAGAGACCCCGACTCCTGCCATCTTTGCGGTTTACCCTTGGGTATTCCTTTAGTTAAAAAAAAAAAATAAAACTGATGAGCCGTAAAACGTAACAGGTCCTATATATTTTTGAATCATGTCCGTCACCACTTAAATTGATTGTTAGGATCATATACTCGAAATATATGAAAAAACAAAACAAAAAAAATATCAAAACTGACGGAGTCGTAAAACATAACAGGTCATATATATATATAATATTTTATATATATAAATTGATATCATATAAAAATATATAATGTATATATATATATATAT
The DNA here is from genome assembly GCA_015478945.1 of Trachelipus rathkii. Taxonomy (NCBI): domain Eukaryota; kingdom Metazoa; phylum Arthropoda; class Malacostraca; order Isopoda; family Trachelipodidae; genus Trachelipus; species Trachelipus rathkii. The sequence goes on along the minus strand of JABUQX010007761.1, from coordinate 64,716 downwards.
ATATATACTATATATATATATATATATATATATATAATATATATTATATACATTTAGAAACATTATAAAAGTAAACCTATAATGTATATTTGTGATAACAGCAATATATTTAAATTGTCCAACGCAAATATATATTATATATATATATATATAATATATATAAACTATATAATATATATATATTATATATAATATATATATATATATAATATAAGTATATGAATATATCATATAATATATATATATATATATATATATATTATATATACGTAAAACATATACATATATATATATATATATATATATATATATAATGCATCGGCATAATAATTCCTGCTTTAAAATACTTTAGTTTAGCTTTAAAAAAAATTTTTTTTAAATAATATAAGGAGTAAGTTAAAATGGTTTTCTCAAAAGTTTAGAACACGTACAAATTTTTGAGACGCTAAAGCATTCATATTATAATTTCTATGACTGTCAATATTAAATTTGTACTTATACATTTGATGTTAATATACAGTGTTTATTACAAAATTTAGTTTATATAAATATAATGTATCGATTTTTATGTAAAGGTTTATTAGTATACGTACTGTTTAAACAGAGTTTAGATATCCTAAAAATCGTAAGTTAACCCTTTTGCATCTAGAGAAAGCAGTTTTAAAAGAAAAAAAAATTTTTGTAAGGAAACACTTTTTGCTGATTTATTTTAAGAAATAAAAAACGAATTTATTATATCTTGTATTTAAGGTATTTTCTATGGCAATATGTTAATAATTATAAATTTATAAAGTATATATCCTTTTATACATCAGTTTGTTTTCATATTTAAAAAAATTTTTTGTTTACCTTTAAAGTTGAGACCTTAGGTTATACATGCTTTACAAGGTTTTTTTTTTTTTTGGTTTGAGCTCGTTCTTTCAAATAGAAATTATACTTTCGAGTTGAAGTTAGTTGCGTGTCAGTTAGAGGTTACTGTAACTCAAAATTTGGGTATGAGTATGTAATGATATCGAATTTGGCCACATGTCATAGGTAAGACAATTTCATTTAATAAACATCATCAGGGCGAAAACTGTTTTATTCACTACCTATAGGAATAAGTTTTAAAAAAGGGTTATAAATACTTGGTTGAGGGTTTATTAGCCTCGAAGTACCAATCAAAGCGTCTCATATAGCCTCTTGTAATTAGTGACGAAGGTGGCTTCGGCAGAGAAAGGTGTATACCCGAGAACCTGTAGATACTTAGGTCCCTCAACATATAAACAAAAGCTAATACAGGGGGCTGTCAAAAGAACACCATCAATACTACCTGTGCAGTGGAGGAATACGAAAAGTACTTCAACAACAACATGTGAAGTGGAGGATAAAGAAATAACTCCCCAGCACTCCTGCCACTTCATAATTGGTAACCCATGAAGTCGAACACCCTATCCAGCAGTAGTTCCATAGAAGCAGCTGTTTCTCTCCTACAGTGCCCCAAGTTGCACTTTCTCTCTCTCTCTCTCTCTCTCTCTCTCTCTCTCTCTCTCTCTCTCTCTTCTCTCTCTCTCTCTCTCTCTCTCTCTCTTTTTCTCTCTCTCTCCTGTCTCTCTCTCTCTCTCTCTCTCTCTCTCTCTCTCTCTCTCTCTCTCTCTCTCTCTCTCTCTCTCCCTCTCTCTCCCTTGTCTCTCTCTCTCTCTCTCTCTCTCTCTCTCTCTCTCTCTCTCTCTCTCTCTCTCTCTCTCTCTCTCTCTCTCTCTCTCTCTCTCTCTCTCTCTCTCTCTCTCTCTCTCTCTCTCTCTCAAACTCTCTCTTCTCTCCTCTTCTCTCTCTCTCTCTCTTCTATATATATATATATATATAGAGTAGGGTATATATATATATATATATATATATATATGTTAAGTAATATATATATATATATATATATATAACGCGTATACATAAGCCACGACTATCCTCGTTGCTATAATGCAACTTTTTAAAACGAATATCATACGTCTAATGAACGATATATTTTGAGAATGTAGAAATGTATTTAACATTATCTGTATATCTAAAACGTCGTTGCAAGGTATGTTTCAACTCACGTTTTGAAAAATGAACGATATGAAAAGAATTCGCTCGGTTTAAAAAAAAAAAATTTTATATTTGCTTAGTCTCCGACCGACTGCCGGCTTGCAAGGCTATTTTTAGCTTTATTAATAATTATTAATAATATTAAAAGTGTATATGAATTTTATATTGAAATTGTATATAAAGGAGGCCAATATGTAGATATTTATATACAATTATATTATATACTGTATAAGCCTATACACGAGAATAATATAAAAATAATAAGCCTATACACGAGAATAATATAAAAATAATAAGCCTATAATATTGTGAATAGAGATGTGATATTGAGTACTTTACTTTAGTGGAAATTAATTATCGTTCTCTGACTCATCATATATATATATATATATATAAGAAGAGCAGCAGCAGCAGCAGTTAGGCAAGAGCATGCGATTTATTTGGTATATAGCATATATATACATATTATATACATAGAGGTTATACTATATATATATATATATATAGTTATTATACATACTATAAGGTTATATAATATGTTGCTGGTTGGCTATGTTAGCAGTTATACATGACGTTGCTATTGCTATATATATATATATATGAGCAAAGAGCATATATAGCGCATATATATATATGCTATATATATATGGTATATATATTAGTTATATATATATTTATATATATATATATATATATAAGATAGTTATCAGAGTGTCTAAAGCCGACATCATGTAACTCTTTAGAACGGCAGCACCTACAGTAAACAAATTGCATATTTGGAATCAGCGAAAAATTTAAGGAGGGGTTTTAATTTCTATTTTTATTTTATTTATTATTTTTTTTTTTATTCGTCGGAAATATAACAACAAGCCATCCATAAATTTCTCTAAGCAATTGACGATATTATCATCTAAAATCTAAAATAAGGTAGCTAGGCAATGCTCAGCCTACATGACTGAAAAACGAATAAATGTGTAACAAATCTTCATTACTATAGTATTTTTATATATTTAGATTGTTATTTCATTATTATTTGATTTTTTATATTTCAAAATATTTGGAAAAAAAGTATTCCAAAAGAAAATCGATTTATTGAGTTTTTAGAAGAGATTAAAAATCAATTTAGAAGAATTTAAATTTGGAAACGTATGTTAAGAGTTAATTTTTTTTTTTTTTTTTTTTTTTTTAATTAAAGTAATAGCATAGTGTGCTGCAATAATTTTTTTTTTTAACTAAAGGAATACCATTGGGTAAACTGCAAAGATAGCATGAGTCGGTGTCCGCTCCTGAGATCGGGGGACTGTCCCCTCTGTCCCCTCCGTCGGCTTGAGCCCCCTAATTGGAAAAAAAAGAAATTTCTAAAATTTTCCGATAAACGCATAAAAAAAAAATATATTAAAAACCCCTCCTTAGAATTTCGCTGATTCCAAATATGTATTTTGTTTTTTTTTGGTGGTACTGTTCTCGAGTTACATGCTGATGTCAGCTTTATCATTCTGGTCTATATATATATATATAGTATATATATATATATATATATATATATATATAATATATATATATATATATATATATATATATATATATATATAGTATATATATCGTAAGACTTTCCGCCTTAGCAATGCTTTCGATCGAGAAAGACTTTATTAGGCATATATGATTTTAACAATAAAGTGATTCATAAATTTGCTCAATCAAAAGAAAGAAGAGCGGACTTTCTTTTTAAATAAAATTGTAAAGGTAAGTTACATAACTTTTTTAAAAATTTTAAATTTTTTTAATTTTTCGAGATTAATGCTTATGCTTTACGGTCATCAATGCTCTCTTTTTTGAAACACATACGCACTCTCACACAGTGTCTTTTTCTCACACATATAGTATATATATATATATATATATATATATATATATATATATATATATATATATATATATATATATATATATATATATATATATATTTTTTATATAAGCTATTTTTGGTTAGTTATATATATATATATATATATATGTGTGTGTGTGTGAGTAAAATGTCAATGTTACTCTCAATATATTTTAGGACGAGTTGCTCGATATATATATATCATATATATATATATATATATATATATATATATATATATATATATATATATATATATATATATATATATATATATATTTTTTTTTTATTTATATATATATATATATAGTATATATATATATATTAAAATGTTTTATCATTATTCATCATGGAAGCTAAGGAGGAGATTGATAAATAATATAACAGCTTGAAGGAACCCCGTAGTTATGGAGGTTTACCAGGTTTGAGTCTAGGTTTCCACATATCGATAAAAGAGTTGAAAAAATAATTAGAAGGGGAAGAAGCATTTACTTTACATAAACCAATAACAAAAAAATTCCCGACACGGGAAATCATAGCTCACATCTCGATAATGTTTGGCAATTAGATTTATCTGAAATGATTAAATATAGTTCTTATAATGAAGGGTATCAATACATACTTTTCGCGATTGGCGTGTACTCCAGATATTTGTGGTTAAAAGCTGTAAAAGATAAAAGATTTCAGACAGTGGCGGAGACAGTGAGGGAAATTACAGAGGCTGATAATAGATATTTTAAAATGATGTGAATAGGTAAAGGATCCTAATTTTTAGGCAGAGAATTTCAAGAAATTACAATAGAGTGTGATATAGGTTATTATAACACAATCTCTGTAAATAAAGCTGCTATAGTTGAAAGAGTACAAAGCACTATCAAAGAACGAATGCACAGGTACTTTATTACTTTTAAGTACATTGATATACCACAGGACTTGGCTTACTCTTATAACAGATCTTTATATAGAACCATAAAGATTACTCAAGTAGCAATGATAAAGACAAAACTTCCTACTCTGCAACGTCGTAATGTATGTAAAATTAAATATAATACAGGGATTAAAGTGAATAATCCTGTAAGAGTATATAGATCGGATGACCTGTTTAGAAAAGGATATGAGGCTTGATAGTCTAGAGAAGTTTTTAAGGTAGACATCATTCGTGAATTTCGTAATGAGGGTTGAAATTATACTATCTCAAAGACTAAGATAGAGAAAAAATAAAAGGAGGATTCAATAGACAAGGAACACAGAAAGTACTGTTTGATCTCGAGAATAATGTATATGAAATAAAAAAAATATTAGATTCAAAAAGAAAGGGTAAAAATATAATATCTTGTGAAGTGGGTGGGATACCCTGACAAGCTTAATTCATATATAAATGCCAGTGAATTTAAGGAACATTAATCAATAGTCATCGTAATCAAAGCGAGTTTTGATAATTTCCATTTAACTCTGTTATCTTCGGCTTCTATGTATGAATAATAAATGAATATGTAAATAATAATCATGATAATAAGATTTCACTACCGTGTTAATAAACCCTATTCAGCTTGAAAGGGAATTCTATAAAGTTGGAAATGCGAGATGCTATTTGATGCAAACATAGAGAATGTCCAAGATGTAAGACATTGGATAATGGTAAAGGTCGCAAGAATAATGTGTAAAGAAGTAGCTTAAAGTATAAAGACCTCTAAAGATAAAACGTAATTATGTCTTTGCTATTTAATTACTAACTGGTATCTTTAACATAAATAGTACCATCAGGCATCTGTAAGGTATGTAAGAAACGGATAATCAAGATTTTCTCATTAAACTTTCAGTGATCGTACCTGCAAGATGCATTTCCTTCATCCTTCTAGTCCAACCTGTTATAAGAGTGAATTGGACCTCTTTTCTATGAATCCTACAGAGATTAGTGTAAGTTAGACTAATTTCATCAGTATTAACCCTATTTATTCAATTACCTACACCGATGTACCTTTAGAATTCAACACCCCAGGCACTTCGGATCAGTGTTCCGATCCATTCAATGTGTTCTTATTTTTAAAAACCAAATTGACGAAAGACGATGGTTCAAACCTTCCTTCATCCGATGACCACATAGTATACACGGAATGGAAATTCCTGTATACATGTTTTTACCAATTTGAAGTGTATCTCAATGAAACATCGCTAGGAGCGTCAGTGGCAAATTATCATTATAGAAGTTATATAGAACATTTCTTAAATTATTCAGATGATGCTAAACAGTCTCATCTCCAATCAGGTGGTTTTTATAGTTTCAAAGATGTTAACAACCACATAGATAAAGTTGCTAAAGCCGCAAGTAACACATTAATTTTAAGGACGTTTAAATGGAGAAATCTTCTCCCAAGAAAGACTTATTCTTCCTTCCGTAGATACAAAAATTTGATTAATTAGATCTAGTACTCAATTTGCTCTTAAAATAAAAAGCAAACCATCTGTTACTACTACATGTTCTGAAACTGTTTTCAAGTCGCTAGACGCATATTTTAATTTTAGAAAAGTAAAGTTATTACCCCAGAGACATTTGAAAATTGAAAAATATCTATTGAACACTACAGCAAAGTATCCTATCAAAACGAATTATCGAGTATCAATATCCCTAACATTATAAAGTGTCATTCTTTAGATTATTATCTTGTGAACTCAGAGGAATCAGTCTACATGTAAACGGGCAACAATACGCTCGTGACTATGAAATGTTGCATAAAGACTCCCGGTCTCTTTGCTCAAAAGCTTCTTACGATTTAATAGCCAATACTGTTTCATGGACCGATAGTGGAATATTTTAAGGAACATTTTAATGAAAGGAACATTAGAGTTAAGTCTCAGTTTTGATGAAAGTTTGCAATCTTCAATCACAGTCCTGGTTTACTGCCTTAGGATAAACAAAGAAAGTTTTTAATAAAAATTTTAAGAATATTTTTAGTAAAAACAAAAAATGCTTAAAAATCCTTTTAGTAATGAAACAGATTTTCTAAATAAATGAAAATGTTTCAATTTAAAATAAAATGATGTACTCAACGTTTAAAAAACGAGTTATATGAAAAGAAATAAAAATATAAATGAAATAAACATTTTATGAAAAGTTTAAGGGTTAAGAATAGAATAAGGTCACAACTAGAATATTTACGCGTTCTCGCGTCAATATGCGCTTGAGGGAGCACGCGTCGGTTTTGCACTGGGTCACGCTGAATCGCTCCTATGGCCGCGCGCACGCGTTAGCCCTTCACGAAACCTATTAAACATATTAATAATGAAAATAAAAATAAAAACGACTATGGTGACTGCTACAAAAACTACTACCATTGTTAGACGCATTAGAATGACGTAATCGATCTCAGTAACCATCCTTGCATGGGGTTTGATATAACAAACATTATACCGGTCGAAAGCAAATTTTGATTCAAGCACCGCACTACTACTCACCTCCCTCTCCAGCTCTAATGTAGCTTCACTCAGGAGTCGGTCCGACTCCTTCGCTGACTCCGACTCCTTTATCTGCTATGTACTTTGTAATTTATTTCTCCTTTTTTCTTCGGAAAACCCTTCCGGGGTCTCGCAGACACACATGAGGGTTCCGACACCCATAAAATAAGAATCTAAAGGTTCGTAGAAATAGCGATAGACAACCTACTTGGCTATTATACGTTTGTAACCAGATTTCAACACTGACTCCTGTAACGGCTTTGATGCGAGGCTCCGCATCATGAACCGTTTCAGTCTCCATATTCTTCCAAGCCTCCGAATTTCTTGCTGAAGCATGTCAGTTACTTATTTTCCTTATTTCTAAGGTCATATCCAAGTTTAGGTGGTTCAGATCACCACCCCTTTGGATGGGCGTAGCGGCATGAAACCATGGAGCAGGAAAGCTGACACTACCAGCTAAGTCATATGTGAGTCAAGTTTAAATAGAATTCGATGTCTCTAGCCCCTTCAACTAAGAAGAATATATATATATATATATATATATATATATATATATATATATATATATATATATATATATATATATATATATATATATATATATATATATAACTAACCTATATATATATATATCAGTGGCATACCTTGAAGAGTACACTTGGGTAGGCATATTTGTTTATATAACATATATATATATATATATATATATCTTTCGCATAACATGTAGCCTTAACTATATATGCCTATGCTAACAACATATATATATATGCTTATGTATAACATACATAGCACCAACCACTGCTGTAATATATATATTGCTGTATAGCTTATAACCTTGCCAGCAGCAGCACGTTTTGAAACCATTTTGCTAAAACGCTTTAACTTAGTCTTCAAGATTTATATAACATGTATATATATATATATATATATATACCCCATTGTAGTTTTCCTATTTTTTACGGAGTAGTTTTATTATATATTTTGCCCGATATACCCTTTTAGTTAGATTTGACTAGGCTTATATTTTGATTTCTCAATTTTCTTAGGCCTACAAAGGCTATTAGAGTGTTAAAATAAAGCTGCTTAGATAAGTTTTTAAAGCTTTTTTTTTTTTTAATATAAAATCTACAAATACTCCATTATGCATTATTTCAATTATTTTAAGTATATAAAGCTAAATACCTCTTAAAAAAAGTTATATAAATTGACATTCAACATCAGACACATTCGTTACAAAGATTTCAAACAAACTGATACGACTTCTCGTAATTTTCACGCATTTCGTGCAAATTTACGAGATCTGAACGAAAAGTTTCATATATTTTCGATTATAGGTAAGACAGCCGAACACGTTCCCTTATAACTTGATACAAAATATGACGTCATTAGTCCGTCCGTAGCATACAATTTTACTTCTATGATCAGAGTAGGAACGAGAATTTCTAAATGAATTTAATTATTATTATAGCTATTATTATTGTGGTTGTTTTCTTTTAATTTATGAAGAGAAATTTAGCTTCTTTTTCAATTTTATATAAAATTTTTAATAATTTAGTATACTTTTACCATTTAATTTTTTTTATTTTAAACAAAAAGATATTAGATATAACTTATCTACCCTGTCTATTCGATATGAGCCTGATATATATATAACTATATTTATATATATATCTTTCTTCTTTATATATATAACTCTAACCTTATATATATATATACAGCAGCAGCCAGCAGCAGCAGCATAACATATATAACCTTATGTAGTATGTATAAACCTTGTAACAACCTTAGTATATATGTAATAATATATATATATATATATATATACCTTATATATATAACATATATATATAACTTAACATATGTATATAATAATATATATATATATATATACTATATATAATATAATATATATGTAATAATATATATATATATAATATATATATATCAGCAGCAATAACTTATATATATGTATATAATAGCAGAGCAGAGTATGGCTGCTGCTCTATATATATATATATATATATATGAAAAAAATGATTTCACCGAGCACTTTCGTGTATTTTTCTACATTTTCAAGGTGGCAACAGCTTGAAAGAATGTGTGAAAAAAACTACGAAGATATTCGATAATCATTTTTCTTTGTCCAAGGTGTTTCTCGCGCATAAAGAAATATATATATAATATATATATATATATATAACTGCTGCTATATAACTTGCTACTGCTTAATACTTAACCTTCTTAGCTATATATAGTAACTTGCCATATATGTCTTAATAATAATAATAATAATAATAATAATAATAATAATAATAATAATAATAATAATAATAATAATAATAATAATAATAAAAGCTATTTTGTTGAGCTCATATTTCATATAAAAACAATTGCAAGCACATGCGTAGTGAATTCACGAAAAATGAACTGAAAGAAAAAGTAAAAGAATAATAATAAATAATAATAATAATAATAATAATAATAATAATAATAATAATAATAATAATAATAATAATAATAATAATAATAATAATAATAATAATAATAATAATATAAAAAAAATAATAATAAACATATTCGAATGCTTTTAAGGTCAAATGCATTAAATCAATATTTATATATTACAAAACTAGCCTCGAAATTATAAGTTCCGTGTTGCAGTGGGAAACACAACGGACAAAAGCTAACGAAAATGATGCTGCGCCATACGGACGACTGATGCATTTCTGTTGGTTGATGCAAGTTCGATTCCGACTTCATATATTTTGCTGTATAAGCTCATAGCTTTCGCAAAAGCATTCTTATTTAAAGCTAAAGCAAATTTAATTTAAATAATTAGGGTCGCTAAAGTAAAATAAGTATATTAAATTATTTAAAGTGTTACTAAAGTAAATTAAATTAAATAATATATATATATATATATATATATATATATATATATATATATATATATATATATATATATATATATATATAATAAGCATATGAATCCGTGTACCGGCACTGGGAGCCAGTTAGGTGGTGGTTCCCTTTTTTATTTTTAACCGCTCGCTCTTTGCTCATAACCATATGTAGCCTTAGCCTTAACTAATATATATGCTTTCTGTATAACTATATATATATATATATATATATATGAAATATATATATATATATATATATATATATATATATATTTAGAACCAACTTTCAACTATAGACAATAGTATACGCCAGCTAATATGCTCGCTGCTGCTTATATATATACTGCGATCACCCACATATATAACTCTTTTCCCCTCCTTCAATCTTCTTTAACTTATATATATATATATATATATATATATATATATCAGGGCGTTTCCTCTATAGGGTGCTAGTTGTGCGCCGAACACCCTATAAAAGCTAATTACATTTTTAATTACACTTTAGATTTAAGGAATATCTGTTCAAATTAAGATAGTTTGTACACAATTATTCAATAAAATATTAAAAAATTAAATGCTTTAAACTTCCAATTCGCTTATATATGCAGTAGCTACGTATCAGAAAAAAAGGATTATGTTATTTCACGCTCGCTTCTCTCGCTCTCTCGCCTCTCGCTCTCTCCGCTCTCTCGCTCTCTCGCTCTCTCGCTCTCATGTTTCTATTCTTCAAAATTCGTCAAAATTTCGTTTAAAACTCCGCACATGGATTTTGCACAGAGATTATATATATATATATATATATATATATATGCTGTATATATCTACTGTAACATATAACTTATATATATATATATGCTGCATATATATATATATAATAATATATATAACAACTCCTTATATATACTCTCCCCTTTGCCTATATATATATATACTGCTATGCTGCATATATATATCCTGCTCTTTACTATATAATATATATATATATATAACAACTATATATATATATAACATATATATATATATAACAACAATATATATATATATATATATATATATATATCGCCTGTAACTGGTAAGAAAGATTTATATATATATATATATATATATATATATATATATATATATATATATATATATATATATATATACTATATATATATATATATATATATATAACCAACCCTGTGAATTTTATAATATTGATTATATCCCATATATATATATATATATATATATATATATATATATATATATATATATATATATAACCTTAACCAACCGCATACAATATATATAATATATATATAGTAGACACATGCACAAGCATCATCAAACAACAAAAACAAAAATATGATGTTATTAACATGATGGCGTCATACCGTAGCTCTCAAAGTGTATGTGTCTGTGTCTATATTTGTCTATCCGCCTGTCTGTCTGTGGGTATCTTCAACAACGCTCGGACGCGTCCAAACAACAGGAAACAATGGCAAAAACAAAAACAACCAAACCAAAAAAAAAACAACAACAACAGCAGAAATAAACACGTCCACATATGTAAATAAATAAGTACACATAAACGTGCTGTACATTCGTATGCATCATAATAACAACATCAAACAAAAACAACAATAACATACAATATACAAAAAGAAAAAACGATATGTATTAAAAACGGGTGGGGCTTAGTGATATCAGAGAAATACTGAACGCTGATTAGCTGGACTCTCATTTGTCCACATTTATATATATATATATATATATATATATATATATATATATATATATATATATATATATATATATATATATATATATAATATATATTTATATTTATATCTTTTTATAATTTTTATATATATATATCTTATATATATATATATATATATATATTAATTTTCATCCAATCTAAATAAAGTTTTCAGCAGACTGCATAATCGAGCGAGCTCTGAAACTTAAATTTTTTGCGTTTTCTGTATCTCTAACCATTATTTTCATAATGCCACACTGGTGCTATAGTTTAAACGTTATGGCATAAGTGATAATATCTCGAAATAAGCAAATGTACATTAAGATTTTCTTTAAACAAAAGTTGTGAGGTAATATCGGTTTTATGCAATGTAATAAAAACTTTTTAGATCGTTTTTCTAAACTATATTTTGTCGTAGAAATTAAAAAAAAAAATCATAATTTTCTTTTATAGTAAATCAATACAGGTGTCATGTTTATTTCCAAAACTTATTGAACGTGGATAAAGGAATATATAAAGTCAATTGACTTTTGATTTAATTTTTAATAAAATACATTATTAAAGGATTCTTTCTGAGCGTTTTTCTGAAGCTCTAAGAGCTTCTTTGGAGTGTCAATTTGATGCCAAAATTCAAGTGCCAAAATATTCTTAGGATTGAGCGAGCTACACATTTTATTTGACCATATCTGAACACTTGACCATGTGACTTTTGGACACAAGATCCCCAATATAAAAAAAATACTTTAAAAGAAGTTTGGGTAAATTGAAAATGATCTCAATAAAAGACGTGCAACCTTAGCACAAAGATAAAGCGACTGAGTTGTGAGGAAAGAGGTTAGGGTTCCATCTCTCTTCCAGACCCTAGGTAGCACTTGTCTAACCTAGTTCCACATCTAGATTAGGGCAATGCCCTTGAGGTTCGTAGATTTTTTTTTTTAAATTAGCACAATTATATCTGCTCTGAAAATTTTATATTGAGCGAATGAACATTGATAAAATTAACTAATATTTTTTGTTAAAATCTCCAAAACATTGTTTTATGTTTTTTAAGATTACTTTTAAAAGAGATAAACCAACAACTTTTATTTTCAAAATTTCTAAATGCATGTTTTTATACATTGAAACTAATTTTGGAACCAAATTGGCACTACAAAACAAACTATTAGAGATCCGGAAAATGCTCGAAATCAACGTTTAAGAACTCTTTTAGTTAAGTCTTTTATTGAAAATTTAAGGAAGATTGTAGGAAGATTAAAAAAGGTAAAACCAAATTTCTTTTTCGTAAATTTTACTATAACTTCCCCTCCTTGTAAAAAATTAAATTAAACCGTACCCTAAAATGGTAAATTTATGAACGAATAAAAAAAGAAAACAAGATACTATTCTTACTACTAATAATAAAAATAAATAAACTTATTTAAAAAGTTAATCATATTTATTTAAATTATATTTTCCAAGTGATATAACACATTTTTATATTTTGAAGGTTCTATGAAAAAGGGTTCGAGGTCGTAGGAGTGGAGTACATTGAAATTCCGGTTAGGAAATTCTTCGAACAACACAACTTGACTTATGAGGTTAAGGAGTTACAAGGAAAGAAAGTTTATGAGGTATTATTATTATTATTATTATTATTATTATTATTATTATTATTATTATTATTATTATAGATAAGTATATGGAATTGGTTATTAATTATTATTATTATTATTATTATTATTATTATTATTATTATTATTATTATTATTATTATTATTATTATTATTATTATTATTATTATTATTATTATTATCACATTAAACACCACCGCTCACAGGCAGAGTCCTATTCAAAGAGGGGGGTGCACTCAATTTACATCTGACCGATGAGCTAGGCCTAACGTGAGAATATCTCGCATTCTATATTTCTATAGGACTATATTACCTCTACATCAATTGGAGATGCGAGAAAGATGTGTCTAACTTCAATTATGTTTGATACATCATTTACTTTTAATTTTAGGCACCATAAAATATAATTAGTTATTTTCTTTAACTTTTTCTTTAACTATTACTTTAAATTCTTTAAAATTTATCGAAATTAGAATTGTTGTCACCATAATTATCAACTTTTACTTAACTATATCTGTCATCACTTGCAGTTTCCTCAATATTATTAAAGACAAATAAACTATTGGTGTTACCAGCACCATCTAATTTCGATGAAGAATCCTATTTTTCTCCATCAGAGGAGCATTCATGCCTTCAACAATTTCTGATTGCTTTTTGGAAAATCTAATAGATCAACGCAATTTGCGACAGTTTATTCAATCAACGCAGATTTTTTCTTAGTCTCTTTGAAAATAATTCATGCTGTCTTCAAAATGTTAAACAAATTTTCTAAATATCCACAAATCAACTAAAAATATTTATTCATAAAAATTTTGGATTTTTTTTTTTTTTTTTGGGGGGGGGGATGAATTTTATGCTTTGGGGATTTTATTAAACTTATTCATTTCTAATCTCGGTAATATAAAATTAAAATTTAATAAAATATTGCAATAACAAATTCATATTGATATTGAAATAAATTGTATTATTTGTCCAAGAAAGTAAATTGAATATTATGATAATGCAGAGATTGTTTCCATTCATTCTTCTCCTATCATTTAATCCTATCATTCAA
>JABUQX010007761.1:40000-45000 GCA_015478945.1 Trachelipus rathkii | reverse complement strand
TGATGAAGCTCAACTGAGTTGTTATAAAGGGCGGCTAATATAGAGGATATTTCTAATTTACAGTATTTGTATATCCAGTTTGGAACACTCTGAAAGTCAGTGCTTTTATTCATGAGACCATTTATAACAAACACACTCAACTTCAGATGTTGATATTCTTTCGATGCAAAGTTCTGCCCTTCGTGTGGTCTTAAATAATCAGCAAAGACCTTTTCTGTTTCTTTAACTTCGGCTGCTAATGCTGCCCCTACTGTAGTAAAGTAGAATTTCAATTCATTAACTATGCGTTGCTTGTTGTAACTATTTCATTACCTATTTTTAACTCTTGTGACTTTACAAAATAATAAAGAAAAATGCATAAAAATTTTTGTTTGAGAAAGTATACCTTTTAATAAAAATAAAATTTTAAAATTTAGAATGTGTCAACATGCATTGGTATAGTACCTAATAATAATAATAATAATAATAATAATAATAATAATAATAATAATAATAATAATAATAATAATAATAATAATAATAATAATAATAAAAATAATTATTATAATAATAATAATAATAATAATAATAATAAAGTTTCCTGCTTGCCCCCGTATAATTTTTTCTATTTGAAACAAAAATAATAATTCGAAACAAAATATTTATTATCAAAAACTTTTTTATAATCTTAATAATTAAGTAATTATGATGTAGAACTAGTGAAAATCAAGATAATTTCTCAAATTAAATCAATTACAATAATCATAAACTAATAATGAAGATAAAGAGAAAGTCCTTTTTTTAAGGTCAAAATTAATCCATACTCACAAGTGTGATGCTCTCTTAAATTAAAACAGTTATAATCATCACAAAATAAATAACGTAGATTTAGGAAAAATCACTTCTCTTAAGGTTTAAACTTTCTCACAGAAATATTTTCCCTGCCTAAGAAAATATAAGACTGCTGAATATCTGTTCAAATGAGAAAGTGTTGTAGAAAGACTTGAAATAACTGCGATGAATTTTCCTTCGTTGTGCTTTATTTTATACCTTTACCTTTTTTGACCTTCTACATTCTAAACCATGATTTTCAATTAGAGAGAGAGAGAGAGAGAGAGAGAGAGAGAGAGAGAGAGAGAGAGAGAGAGAGAGAGAGAGAGAGAGAGAGAGAGAGAGAGAGAGAGAGAGAGAGAGAGAGAGAGAGAGAGAGATTTGAGGGGGAGATTTGTAGAAGTTGAATTTTTATAATTGCTGAATTTCGCAAGGTAAGACGACCTCTCTGGGAAATTCTATCCAGATCAGCATAAAGAGAATCGGAAAAATTAAGACAACAAGAGACTCTAGATACAAAAGAGGGAGCAGATTTGATATAAGTAGAAGAATGGAAGGTCGAGTCATCGACATGTGAATGGATAGAGTTAGATGAGAAACTAAATTGATAATTAATGAAAGGTTTGAAAAGAGTAGTAGACTTGTCAGAACCATAAGGAACACCACTATTGATAGGAAAAGAGGAAGAAGTCGTTCCATATGCAACATCCATATGTAACGATTTGACAGAATGCTAGAGGTAAGTCAGAAAAGAGAATGAGGAAATCCAAAGGAGGGGACCTTGGAAAGCAGCTAATCATGCCATTCCCTGTCAAATGCTTTGGATATAAAAAGTGCCACCACATAAGACTCCGAATGTCCATGAGGGTATAATATAATAAATATGGTGCCCTTGTTTAGCTAGGTCTACAGGTATATCACCAGTAGACCTCGAGCGCCGAAGGTCGTAATAATGATCGGGAATAAGGGAATGAGATTCCAGATGGTCCAAGAAATGAGAGTTGAGAAGGGTTTCAAAGATCTTAGACCGAATATAAGTGAAAGCTATGTATGTGCACTTTCAACACTGAGGAAAAATGCTAGTATTGAGGCATAGAGAGTATGGTTGAACGATCGAGTGATAGCGCCAACTCGGAAGCAAGATCAAATCAAAATTCGGGGACTAATGCCAACTGGGTAATTTGCCATCCTAACCTTCATAAATTTCCGGAGCTCATGCACCCGAACAAATAAAAACATGGGACCCCTAAGAAAGGATTTAGTAGGAGGAGGATTGCCAGGATCATCTAAGGTTGAATTAGAAGAGCACAGGAGGTCAAATAGTTTAGTTTTTTCCGTCCGAGTATTAGCAGCAGAATCTTTTGATCGTATAAAAAAGGAAAAAGGAAATATTTTCAGAAGTTGTTGGAGATATTTCTGCCAAGAATCCAGAAAATTTTCAGTAAGAAAAGCAAGGAGGCCAGCGCATTTTCATTTAATGAAAGTCCGATTCCCTATTTAACAGTATCCCTACAACGATTCCCAGCTGAATAAACATGTGTACACCAAAGGGCAAATGTTTGCAAGAACTTCGACTATGTCATCGTGACTTCTTCCAACCATCGGAATATAAATCGATGCTAACCTCTATAGAAAGAGGTGACAATGATAGGAGAGGTGCAGGAATACATATTCATAAATCTGTCCCCTATTCTCCAGTACCTCTGACAACGAATTCATCTGTAACCGACCTTACTGTATATATATATATATATATATATATATATATATATATATATATATATATATATATATATATATATACACTTATATAACCTTATATATATATATATATATCTTCTTCTTTCATATATATATGCTGCTGCTATATAACCACATCGGCTTGCTATGCCTATATATATATATATTGGGTTACCAATTCTGGTCTTGAATAACCACCTTCAATAGACGAATATTATTAGATGTTGAAGAGAGTGAGCGTTGTCACGATAAAGTGGCGTTTCTTCCCGGAAACTGTTTAGGATTCGTCAGTGGCGCTAGCAGCCTCCTGCACCAGACGCCATAGAACTCCCCCCCCCCCAGTGACAATGCCGCGAGCACACTCCACTCTCCGGACCTGGAAGGACGTCGGGTAGTGGTGTGTAGCTGTCAGTGAGCTAGGTGTGCACACAGTGCGCAGAGGCCTGACCACTGCTCTACGAACTCATGCATTACCGGATTGGTCACCTGTAGAAGCTTGAGAAGTACGGTACAGGCGGCACAGGATAGTCGAACAGAGTAGCGCCCAATAGAAGAAACTTGATTTGATGGTTGTTCAGGGATTTGATGGGTATTCATGGTTGCTTGCTGGTGTTCGGAATCACATTTGATGGGTTATTTTCTAGTCTTGAATGTTACCTTTAATAGAGGGATATTTGATGTTAAAGAGATAAAGCATTGTCACGATAAAGTGGCGTTTCTTCCCGGAGGCTGCTTAGGATTCGTCAGTGGTGCTGGCAGCATCCTGCACCAATTTGCTTCACAATATATATAAATATATATATATATATATATATATATATACTCTTATATATATATATATATATATATATATATATATATATATATATATATATATAAGTAACAAACTAACTAGACAATTAAATATATATATATATATATATATATATATATATATATATATATATATATAAGATGCATATGTAGAAGGAAAAAAAAGAGGTAAATGAAGTTTGGAAGGAGGATAAATGGGAACTTACAAGGGAATTGGAAGCTCTTTTGGAAGGAAGTGCCAAAGGTTAAAAATGAGAATAAGTGTAATCTACTTAGAATAATGAATAGGAATGAAGCTTTCGTAACTGAGGAAAGGGATGTGAGGAGAGTGTGGAGGGAACACTTCGAAAATCTGCATAACATTGGCAGTAATGAAGAGGTGATAGTGAATGTGTGAGGGTTTGTTGGTGCAAGAAGGAATAGGTATTTTGGGGATGGGGCCATTAGTAAGGAGGAGGTAATATGTAGAGTGAAAAATTTGAAGAATGGTAAATTTTGCAGCATAGATGAAATCACTGGTGAAATGATCAAGAACGGAAGCAAGATTTGTGATTGAGGGGATTTGGAAGTTGTGTAACAAAGCGTTTATGGAGGGTATAGTTCCAGGGATTGGAGGAGAGCAGTAATAGTACCTTTATATAGGGGTAAGGGGGATAAGGGTAACTGTAGGAATTATAGGGGAATTAGTTTACTGAGTGTTCTAGGGAAAATATATGCTGATATTTTGGTAGAAAGAGTGCGTTGAGTGACTGAGAGACTGATTGTGGAAGAACAAGGTGCGTTTAGAAGTGATATAGGATGTGTGAATCAAATAGGGGCAAGTTCAGCAGAAGACGAATGTTCGCCTATAGCCGAATGTTCGTCTATTGCTGAATATTTTTAGTGATTTTTTTTTCTCGTTTTTAACGTTTGCGGGTGTTTTTGATAAAACGATGCGTTTTTCCGAGTTTCCCAACACGTTTTGGTTTATCCGCAAGGCCCTACCGCACCGCACAGTCTTTTTCGCTTAGTGTCCGCCTCATTTCTATTACTATGCTACTTTCCTGAACTTTTTTTTTTTTTTTTTTTTTAGTATTTTTTACCATTTTGATATACTTCTATCATTTTCTGCCACCTAATTACATTTCAGTTTATTTTTCTATATCTCACGTACGTTTATGAGTTACATTCAAGTCTTGCATGCCATATTCATATATTTAGGTTTTATAGATTTGCCACAGGCGTATAATAGAATTAATAAAGATGCTCTATGGCAGGTGTTAGTGATATATGGTGTTTGTGGTAGGTTTCTGAATTTAATCAAAAGTATGTATGACGGTAGTGAAGCTTGGGTAAGAATAAATGGAGCTCAGCGATTGGTTTAATAATTGTGGAGTGAGGCAGGGATTGTGTTAGGTTTCCTGCTCATAAAAATTAATATATTTTTGATAAAAATATTACTCGTGTAAAAAAGTTAAACTTTATTACGTATATATAATTTAACATAATTTTATTAATTTACAAGAGTAACTAAAATAATATTGAAAATACAAAAAATGGGTCAATTTAAATAATAATAAACTAGAAGTCTAGATTGACATGAATTATTTTGTTAATGCATAAAAAAAGTTTAATTTAAATAATAATATTTTCATAAA
>JABUQX010007761.1:25000-30000 GCA_015478945.1 Trachelipus rathkii | reverse complement strand
TTATAAATAATTATAAATAACAATTATTATGTTAATCTAATGTGGAAAATTTTATGTTCTCTGCGACCTTGAACACAGTTCACTTTAACGGGGTCTTCATTTCTTCTGTAAATTCGTTTAATGTGTCTGTATATTCACATAGTTCATTGTAACGGGGTTTTTATTTTGTCAAAAATTGTTTTGTATATATATATATATAATATATATATATATATATATATATATAATATATATATATATATATTATATATATAATATATATATATATACTATATATATATTATATATATATATGGGCAAAATAGGGGGCTCGAGGCCGACGGAGAAACATAGGGGGGGACATTTCCATACCCCGTAGGGGAGGGGCGGAGGAACCCCCGCGACACCAAAATACCAAAGAGCGGGGTCCGGAGACCCCTCCCCAGGAGGGTCGGAAATAGTCTTACCCCGTTGTTCCCCCGAAGGCCAGAGAGACCCCGACTCCTGCCATCGGTGCGGTATACGGTATACCGCACCGATGGCAGGAGTCTGGGGTCTTCTCGGCCTTCGGGAACACGGGTAAGGCTATTTCCCCGCCTCCGGGGAGGGTCTCCGGAAACCCCCGCTCTTTAGGTATTTGGTGTCGCGGGTTTCCTCCGGCCCCTCCCCCTACGGCCGGTATGAAAGTCCCCCCCCTATGTCCTCCGTCGGCCTCGAGCCCTATTTTGCCAGATATAATAAGATATATAATATATATATATATATATATATATTATATATATAGTAGTGGATATAATATATATATAATTTATATATATTATATATATATAAATATTAATTTATAATAAGTATATTATATATATATATATATATATATATATATTATATATATATATATAATATATTATATTATTATATAATATATTATATATATTATATAAATATATAATATATATATTATATATATTATATATATATATGAGAGCTTTGAGCAATAAGGTTTGGTGTGAGAGCACTGAAGAGCTTATGTTTCGGTTAAGAACAAGGGATGAGGTCTAAAAGAAGGGAGGTGATGTTCGACATAGTAAAATTCAGGGTTCAGAAATTAATGATGGAAGAAGACTGTGCACCAGAACAGGCTGGGAATTCAGTGACTTCACCATCCACACCACTGAAAGCTGTCAACTCCCAGGTGATGATGGGGGAGGTGTTCATGATAGGTTATCTTTGGAAGTCGCTCCTAATGGCTTCTCCATGGACGGTTGTATCGCTGCCATTTTAATAATATTTAGAACTGTTGTGTAATATTGTTCATGTTGTGGGAATATAGGTAAGTCTACTCCTATGTAGTAAGTGCGTGTAAAATATAAAAATTTAAAATTAGTGAAATTAGTGATCAATGGGTCTTACCTTTTGGGTTTGTTTTTCGAAATGATTTTGCTCTTCGAGAAGTTCTCGTAAGTAATTTTGCCTGTAGTTTATATATATATAATATTGTAGTTTCTGCCTGTAGTTTATAGTACATAGTATGTACTATAATTTAGATGTATTAATAATATTAATATATATATATATATATATATATATATTTTATATATATATATATATATATATTGATATTGTGATTGTATAAAGGGCTACATATATGATTTACAGATAAATTATATGTTCTGTCTTTTATCTACTAAGTCTACTGATTCCTAATTTCTTTGATTACCTAAAGTCCGAAATGGAACACAATATTTCTGCTCCTCCTTTCTTGGAAATCATCATTTTGAGTGATTTCGATGTTCATCACCGTCAATGACATTCCTCGAGTTCTCATGATACAGCAGTTGGACTTGCCTATCCAGAATGACCTACTCGTATCCCTGATCCTCTTGGAGACGAATCAACATCCTAGACCTTTTCTAAACTTTTAATTATTCTCCTTATTCTGTTAAACATTTCGTCCTGTGTGTTCCTCCGATCACCTTAATTCCCTATGGAATGACGAGGTAGTCCTTTGGTGAGAAGGAAGGGTCGGCACCTCCCTCGAAGTGTGCAGAACTCAAAACTCAGCTAATGTATCCTCCATTGCTTCAGACTCCTCTACTGATTCACTATTTATTGAAGCTTCCTTAGAGTCTTCTTTTTCATCATGAGCATCACCTTCATCCTCAGATTTTACTTCTGATTTCTCTACAGAACTCTCCTTTTCTTCATATTTAGTTTTCGATTCTTCTTGGGAAGGGCTGCTAAGACCATTAGATTGCTTCTCAGCATCTCTTTGTCATTTCCTTTCATCACATGATTGTCCAATGTATTCAATATTTTTTAATTCTTCCTCTTTGCCTTCTCTAGCATCTTCCGATGGCACAACTGCCATCTTACCTTCTGTTAAGGCAGAACTCTTCTCCCAAACTTTTGCTTCTAACTCCACTCTTGATTACTTCGGAGCTATTCCTCCTTCTTCACCTCTTCTGGCATATTTATGCCTAACATTGTAATATCTTTTAAAGACGTTATTCTGCTCTCTCTTCTCTCTCTCTCTCTCTCTCTCTCTCTCTCTTCTCTCGCGTTCACTCTTCCTCTCTCTCCTCTCTCTCTCTTCTTCTCTGCTCTCTCTCTCTCTCTCTCTCTCTCTCTCTCTGATTCTCTGATTCTTAGTTCTCTGTTATTTGGTATTTCGGTGAATCTTTTGCTGTGGCACTAAACACGGCGAAAGCATTCGATAGAGTCTGGCACAAAGCTTTAATTTCTAAACTTCTCTCTTACGGTATTTATCCTTCTCTCTGATTTCCTTTCAGGTCGTTCCATAGCAACTGTTGTAGACGGTCACTCTTCGTCCTTTAAATCTATTAATTGTGGTGTTCCTCGTTCTCTTATTCCCAACTCTTTTTCACTTTCATTTAATGAACCTTTTCTCTATCACTTAGTGTCCTATTTCTATTGTGTCGATGTCTCCACTCTTCATTGCTCCTTCCAATGCTGAGAGTAGACCCATATCGAGCAAATAAGGTATGTCTGCAAGGGTGATCTTGAATCACTATGACTTTCTGATTTTTCTCGCATCTCTAAAGGAGGCAAAGAAAACACATGGTAGATTCAATCCTCAAAAGCACGTTTCTTCATTTATCTACTGGATATAATCTTCCAAGCAACTATAAAACTTTGTACTCAAGCGCAAAACTCGAACCTTCATCTGTTCTTGAAATTCTTGGCGTTTCTTTTTTCGGGATTTTAATTATAAATAAGCTTGAAAGAGGTTGGTATCTGAGATTTTTAGAACTTCTTCACCACCCCAGTTGCTTGGCTCTGTATAGTGGCGTAGTTAGCCCTTTATGAGTATGGCATCACATACTAAGGTGAATCCACACACACACACACTTGATAAAAAAGTGCAGTCCAGAGCTTTTTCACTTATTAACTCTCCTACTCTCACTAACTCTCTCTAATTTCGTTCTAGGAGTCGAAAGGTTGTATCTCTCTCCTTAAACTCTCACTGTTACAATGGACGGTACTATTCTGAGCTCTCTATTCGAGTAACTCCTCCTTTGAGGAGACCTCATGAGACTCGTCTTTTTGCTCAGTCTCTCCTTTTCTCTCTCTCTCCAACTCTCTGACCCCACAATTAACCGCTATGCTCAATCTTGCATGTCTCCACTTGTAAAGTCTGAAACAAAATCTTTTCATCTATTTTTTCAAACTTCCTTTGACTTTCACACTTTTAAACTCAGTGTATTGGGGTATGACGGCCATTGATCTGGCTTTGAATTCCTGCTTTACTCATCTCTTGGTGAATCTGTTAGGCCACCGGACTTTGCGCACCTGAGGATATATATATATATATATATATATATATATATATATAACTATATATATAATATAGAGTAGAGATATAATATATATATATATATTAATATATATATTACCTATATATAACTATATAGATATATATATATAAATATTATATATATATATAATATATATATATATAAATATAATATATATATATAGGTATATAATATATATAATATATATATATATTATGTACTATATTATATATAATATATATATATATATATATTATATATAATATATATACTATATATTAATTATATATATATATAGACGAGAGAGAGAGAGAGAGAGAGAGAGAGAGAGAGAGAGAGAGAGAGAGAGAGAGAGTATATAAGGAAACAACGTACTTGTAAAGTATACAGATTAAAAATGAAGGTAAATAAAAAATAAAAGTTGAAGGAAAATATTAAAGTCGAAGAAGGATGCATTTTTAATATTATTATTATAATTTTTTTATTATCTTTTTTTTGTAATTGAAAATAAAGTTTAAAAAGCTGGTCAGAAAAATTTTGCATGGCAAAGAATAAAATTTTTAATTTTTGAATTGGAACAAGAATGCAGAGTCAAAATGGTTTAAGAAAACTCTTACATGAATTTTATTTTGGACAAGGAAAAAATAATTTCAATTGATATTTTTTAAATTCAAAAATCACTTCCATTATTATTTATTTTTCAAGTAAACAATTGCTATAACTGAACACTACACTACGCTTATTCAAAATTTTAAGATTCAAAGTGAGATTGTTGTTGTTGTTGTTGTTGTAGTTGTCGGGTTTCTAAAAGGTGCACATACCAATGATATAAGGATCAAACAGTTCTGTCCTAAAGAATATCCAAAATTTCTTCCAAGTTCTGAGAAGATTATTTTTTTTCACATTTGAGGAATTTTTTTTTCTAGAATGCTATCCATTTTAGTTATTTAGGTTTTTACTAGAAAAACAATATATATATATATAATATAATATAATATTATATGAATATATGATATAATATTATATATATAATATATATATATATATATATATATATACTATATATATATATTATATATTATATATATATATATATATATATTATAATATATATATATTATATATATATATATATATTATATATATATATTAAATAAAATTTTCTTTGGAAGAGAGGAGAGTAAGAGATAATAAAAATGAAAGAAC
>JABUQX010007761.1:0-15000 GCA_015478945.1 Trachelipus rathkii | reverse complement strand
ATAATTAATTGCATATGTAGTTGTAAAACTATGTACCATCTAAGCAATGTAAATTTTCTACCTGAAAAAAGTTTAAAATTGAAAATATATAGGTTCGAAGAAGGTGTTTCCGCAGAAACACTTCTGAGTTGTTTTAAAACCCCTTCTGCGTATCCTTCGTCACCTTCAGCGTCTCCTCTTCCGTCAGCGTCTTGCATTGCGTTCGAATACCGTTCAGTCTCTTTTAGAGACTTTTGTGCTGTCTTGGTTACCCCTAGTCTTCTACATCGCAAGCAGCAGCAGCACCGGCTCACCTCCGGTTCCGGCCGCGATTTCGACTCGGGCTTCGGCTTCACCTTCGGTTCCGCGTCCGCATCACCGCACCGACGCAGGGTCCGGTATTATTATTATTATTTTTGGATTATTTCCGCCGCGGTTTCTTCTTCGCATCCGGTTCCGAGTTCGATATATATATCTACATGGGTTAGGGTTATCGTATTGGGTTAAAATTTGGAGCGGGTGTTAGCGGGAGGTATTCCTCGTCTAGACGATGTTACGCTCACGTGGTCCCCGAAGGGACGCCACCCCACCATACAAAATCGAGGAAGTGTTCGTAACTGGCTGAAATTTGGTTGAGAGGGGGCGGGGGGGGGGGGGGGGGGGGGGGGGGGGGGTGGATGAAGATTGGATTATCTTGAAATTACTGGTATTGTGAATCATGTGGAGTGGCTCCGGGCACGGTGCTGTGAGCCACTGCGGTGCGAGTTATAACAGTCGTTAACAACAATGTTGCTGTGTCTTTATAAGGGTTATTGAGGTCGTAGAACTCGAATATGATGGTTATAAGTCCGTATAGGGTGTCTAGGACCCCCCATTAGGGGGATCCTGACAGAAAAAAAAGAGCCAGAGTGCAAAAAACAAGGAGGGAATGAAGAGGATGAAAGCTTGAACAAGAAGGAAAAGAATGAGGAACGGTGAAGAAAATGAGTAGAGGAGTAGGAAGTTGACAAGCTGCACCGGTTGTTGGCTCCGGTGCGCATGCCGAGGTATTAAATATTGTGGAATCGATACATGTTATGTCGTTTAACTTATATATGTTTAATTGGGTCTGTAGATTTCGAAATAATGGTTCAGAACCATCAAGAAAATAAAAATAAATAAATAAATAAATAAAATAAACTAAAATTTTAACTTCTTTTAGTTTATAACATACAAATTTACGTTTTTACCTACCCCTAAAGCAGTAAATCACTAATCAAACCACTATCCAACCAGCACCAACCTCCCTCCTGACATCTGTGATCTATTGATCAACTGATAAGGCCACATTTTGAGTATCATTTCTGGATAAACATACATAAAATTCAATTCTTATACAAAGATCAGGACAATATATGCGATCGTAACAAATTTTCACAGATAATAAAGCGTACTTGCATTATCTGAACATGAATATAACCCACAACGAAGAAACTTAGCCCATCTTAAACAACGAATAAACTGTTAACGTTTAACAAAGGACCACACTTAAAACAGCTAAGTAATTAACATTGCATGCAAAACGTAACTATTCTTACTATTTCAAGCATAACTCTAACATATAACATTAATCTTACACAGAAGAAAAAAATAAAAAAAACAAGAAAAATAACACAGTAACATTTAGCAAAAATTATCACAACATTGGTCTAATTATCATACAGACAGCGAATATAAAACGTAACAAAGTTGCCACATTAATAAAGCTAACATACCATCACTGAACTAACAAAATAATGCCCAAAGACAAACATAAAACATCTTACGTACGAATAAAGAGTCAACATTAACAAAGTTCCACACTTAACACCCATTAGCAACTAACATGGTATGCAAAACGTAACTTATTCTTAGCTTTTTCAAGCATAACTCTAAAATTAACGTTAATCTACACTAACACAGTAACACTTAAGACAAAAATTTATCACAACATGGTTAAATTATCATACAGACCAGCCGAAAGTATGCTAACATAATAAAGTTTCCAAATTATAATAAAGCTAACATACCATCAACTGAACTAAGGAAAATAATGCCCAAAGACAAACATACCACATATCTTAAGCAGGAATAAGCAGTCAACATTAACAAAGTCTCCACACTTAACACAGTTTAAAGCAACTAACATGGTACTGCAAAAACGTAACCTAATTCTACTTTTTTCAGCATACTCTAACATATTAACGTTAATCTTTACACTGAAACACAGTAACATTTAACTAACAATTTCTCACAACATTGAGTTAATAATCATACAGAAGCGCGAAAGTATGCTGTAACGTAACAAAGTTTACACCATCAATAAAGCTACACATAGCGTAACACGAACTAAGAAAAATAATGCACAAAGACAAGCAAACCTATCACAACTTACACACACAATAAACTGTTAACATTACAAAGACAAAGTTCCACACTCAAAACCAGTAAAGCAACTAACACGGTATGCAAAACGTAACCTATTCACACTTATTTCAAGCATATCTCTAACACATTAACGTCTAATCTTACACACACAGTAACATTTAAACTAAAATTTTCTCACAACAGTGGTTTTTTTTTTTCAAAAAAAAAAAAAAAAAAAAAAAAAAAATTTTTTAAAAAAAAAAATTTTTTTAGTTAAACTGATCAATGAAAGTATGCTAACGTAATAAAGTTTCCCACCATCAATAAAACTAACATAGCGTAAACATGAACTGAGAAAATAATGCACAATACAAGGACAAACCTAACACAACTTTACATACGAATAAACTGTTAACATTAACAAAGTTCCCACTTGGTCTTTCTATATACTAGTCGTGAATATATGCTACCCAATAACAAATGTTTTCAACATTATAAGCCTAACATCGCATCATCAATGAACTAGGAAAAATAATGTACAACGCACAAGCTAACACATCTAACGCCGTAATAAACTGTTAACATTAACAAAGTTCCACAACTTAACAACCAGTAAGTAACTAAACCTTAGCATACAAAAGTAACCTGTTCATACTTTTTCCAAGCATTTCTCTAACATATTAACGTTAATCTTTACATTGACACAGTAACATTTATAAAAAAAAAATGTAGCATAACCATACCTAACCATCATAACCTAACGAGTTAATACGAATAAAGTAAAGTTTTTTAGACTTATACTCTTTTTAGACTCCGCCTCCTTCAGAAAATACCCACTCTAAACATGAAAATTGATTTTATGCTTTAACCCATTTGCTTAAAGTGATGCAATACTTATTATATTTGATCCTCTGGAGGAACACAAGCAATGTAGCAGTCGCCATTCGGTTTACGATTAAATATAATGACACATCGGGGATAACGAAACTCCTCGTGAAGACATCAAAAACAAGCGTAGAGATGCAGGGAGATGTCATCGTATCAACCAGCGAAAAACTATCATACTGAAGAAAATAGTGTAAAAACATCCCTTAAATGTAATGAGATTCTTTCTTTCCAACCATATTCAGAGGAAAGTAAACAAAAGAATACGACGTACGAATGAACCATATCAGTTCAAAGGGTATATATTTCTATCGGACAACAACAACAACAACAACAACAAACAACAACAACAACAACAACAACAACAATAACATACTACAAAGATAAGTTCTTTGGATACTAACCAATGAAGTATAAGCTACGTAACATTGTTTTCACATTAATAAAGCTAACATAGCATACCTGAGCTAGAAATAATGGTACAACGACGGAATCTAACCCAACTAAGCATCGAATAACCTTTTAACATTAACAAGATTTCCACACTGAAACCCCTGTAAAGTAACTGACATTGCATACAAAAGTAACCTATCCATACTTCTTACCAAACTATCGAATTTTATTATTAACGTTAATTTTACATTGACACAGTAATATTTAGCAAGAATTTATCATAACTTGTTTTAATTATCATACTAATCAATCAATATATGCTGCCGTAACAAAGTTTCCACATTAATAAAGCCTACCATAACAGTAACCTGAACTAAGAAGATAATGTACAATGACAAACCCAACACACCATTTACGCACGAATAAACCACTAACTTAACAAACTTTCCATTTAACAACAGTAAAGTACATAACACTTCGGCCAAAACGTAACCTATTCACACTTTTTCAAGCATATCTCTGACATAATCAAATGTTAATTTTACATTAACATCGTTCAATATTTAACAAAATTTAGCATAAACCTGTCTAACATCATACTGACAAAGAATATAATGCTGGCGTAACAAATGTTTTAACATTAACAAGGTAACATTTTAACAAAAAAATTATCATAACCTCGTCTAAATATCATAATCCCAGCGAATAAAATCGCAAAACATAAAAAGTTTAACCAAACCCTAACAAAAAAATAACAAAATTTTATCCCGACATAACATAAAAATAAAGTTCTTTGAGTAAAATTTCACAGTAAAACGTAATAATTTACCGATTTTAAAGCAGTAAATCAGTAAGCAGTAAAATCAACACGCCCATCCCTGCAGTCCCCTACCGTCCCACCGCATGTGATTCTATTAGCGGGTATCTGATTCAAGTCATATTTCAAGGTATCATTTGACAAACAAACATAAAAATATTCTTATTATACTAACCTACGATATATGCTTAACAACAAAGTTTTAGCATCAATAAAGCTAACAAATCATAACCGCACTAGGAATATAATGTACAATGCAAACCTAACTTACCTAGCGTATGAATAATCAAGCTAACATCCTGAAAAATTTCCTACCTGATCAAGGTAAACTAGCTAACAGACATTACAATACTCATATGTTCCCACTTTTCTCGCATATCAGCCACAGGTAAAGCCGTATTATCTAACAAATCCTTAACAAAGTGACCAATCTATCAAAGATGCCACCATCTTGAACTATTGAAGTGACACTATCTTCAATCAAGTGTTCACTCAGTTTTTTGGAAAGGTTAATAACATCATTTGACCTGCTGGAATAAACGTAGACATTAGCAAAAGTCTATGGCAAAACTAAACATTATTCAAAAAAACTTAAACCTAGGTTCACGTTTCTAACACATTCACCGTCAGTTAACCCAGTAATATCTTACAAAAACTCATCATTTCTCTAACAAACAGTGTTATTTCCACATTGTCTTAGTAATATTTCATAACGTATTTAACTTACGAATAAACAGTTTTCATTAACCAAAGAGTAACTAAAGCAACACATTCCTTCCGAGAGGAAAACCCATAGGGGTGCGCCCATTGAAAGGTGTGAATCCTGCGAGGGGGGATCACCCCGAAGGGGTGTAAGCGGGCTTTGCGCCTCAGCCCGAATATATAAGGCCTTACCCCTCCTTCGGAGGGGTAAAGCCCGCTTACACCCCTTCGGGTGATCCCCCTCGCAGGATTCACACCCTTCCAAGGGGCCTCCCTGGGTTTTCTCTCGGAAGGTAATGGGTTGCTTTAGTTACTCTTGGTTAATGAAAACGGTTCATTCGTTTAAATTAAGTACGTTATGTTTAAAATTACTATGACAATTTGGACAATACACAACTGATTTGTTAGAAAATGATGAGTTTTTGTAAGATATTACTGATGGTTAACTGACGATGATGGGAGGGAATGTGTACCGGCTGGAGGAGTTGTAAAATAAATATTATTTTTGCCATAGAACTTTGCTACAGGATACGAGGAAAACACAGGTCAAATGATGTGTATACTCCCAAAACGGAGTGACACTTGCATGAAGTATACTAGTGTCAATTTCATAGTTCAAGCATGCTGCATCTTTTGATAGATTGGTCACTTGTTAAGGGATTTTGGTTTAGATTACACGGCTACCTGTTGCTAATCATGCTCGAAAAGTCGCGGAACATATCGAGATATTGTCAGGTATCGGTTAGCTAGTTTACCTTGATCAGTAGGGAATTTTTCAGGATGTTAGCTGATTATTCATACGCTAGGTATGTTAGGTTTGCATTTGTACATATTTTCTAGTTGCGGTTATGATTTGTTAGCTTATTGATGCTTAAACTTTGTTGGTTAAGCATATATTCGTAGGTTGATATAAAAGAACATATTTTTATGTCTATGTTTTGTCCCCAAAATGTACTTGAAAATGACTTTGAATCAATACTCAATAGATCAACTCATGCGGGGGACGGGTTAGGGGACTCAGAGATGGGCGGTTTATTTACTGAATTTTACTGATTTACTGCTTTAAAATCAGTTAACTATTACGCTTTACTGTGATATTTTACTCAAAGAACTTATTTTTATATTAGGTTCAGGATAAGATTTTGTTATTTTTGTTATGTTTGGTTAAACTTTGTTATGTTTCGATTATGCGCTGGTGATATGATATTTAGACGAGGTTATGGTGAATTTTTTGTTAAATGTTACGACGTTGGATGTGAAAACATTGTTACGTCAGCATTAATATTCTTTGTCAGTCCATGATGTTAGACAGTATGCCTAATAATTTTGTTAAAATATTACGATGTTAATGGTAAAATTAACGGTTGATATGTCAGAGAATGCCTTTGAAAAAGTGTGAATAGTTACGTTTTGTACGAGTGTTAGTACTTTACTGTTGTTAAATGCGAAAGTTTGTTAATGTTGGTTTATTCGTGCGTATGGGGTGTTGGGTTTGTCATTGTACATTGATCATTCTAGTTCAGGTTATGTTATGTGTAGCTTATAAATGTTGGAAACTTTGTTACGCTAGGCATACTTTCACGTGCTCCTGTACTGATAATTAAACAAGGTTATGATAATCTTGCTAAATATTACTGTGCAATGTAAAATTAACCTTAATATGTTGGAGTATGTTTGGTAAAGTATGAATGGGTTACGTTTTGTATGCAATTTCAGTTCAACGGTGTTAAGTGTGGAACTTTGTTAATGTTCAACAGGTTATTCGTGCTTAAGTTGGGTTAGATTCGTCGTTGTACATTATTTCTTAGTCTCAGGTAATGCTATGTTAGCTTCATTATGTGAAAACAATGTTACGTTAGCTTATATTCATTGGTTAGATCCAAGAACTTATCTTTGTACTATTTTATTGTTGTTGTTGTTTGTTGTTGTTTGTTGCATTGTGTTGTGTTGTTGTTGTTGTCTAGCGAGATTATATACCCTTTTGAACTGAAATGGTTCATTCGTACGTCGTATCTGTTGTTTACTTTCTTCTGATTGGTTGAAGAAAGAATCTCATTACATTTAAGGGATGTTTATACACTATTTTCTTCAGTATGATAGTTTTTCGCTGTGTTGATACGATGACATCTCCCCACATCTCTACACCTGTTGTTGATATCTTCACAGGGAGCTTCGTTATTCCCAACGATGTGTCATTTATATTTAATCGTAAACCGAATGGCGACTTCTACATTGCTTGTATTCCTGCCAGAGGATCAAATATAATAAGTATTGCATCACTTTATGCAATAGTTAAAGCGTAAAATCATTTTTCATGTTTAGAGTTAGTATTTTCTGAAAAGGAGGCGGAGTCTAAAAAAGAGATAAGTCTTAAAAACTTTAACTTTATTCGTATTAAACTCGTTACGGTATTATGATGGTTAGTTGGTTATGAACACATTTTATTTTTATAAATGTTACTGTGTCAAAATGTAAGATTAACGTTAATATGTTAGAGATATTGCTTGGAAAAAGTATGAACAGGTTACGTTTTGTATGTAAAGTTAGTTACTTTCACTGGTGTTAAGTGTGGGAACGTTGTTAATGTTAACAGTTTATTACGGTGTAAGATGTGTTAGCTTTGTCGTTGTACATTATTTCCCCCATAGTGTCATATATGCCATGTTAGCTTTATGTAAGTGAAAAACATTGTTATGCTTAGCATATTATCACTGACTAGGTATATAAGACCCAGTGGAAACTTTGTTAATGTTAAACAGTTTATTCGTATGTAATTGTGTTAGTTGTCTTTTTGCTTATTTTCTTAGTTCATGGTTACGCTAATGTTATTTTAGTTGATGGTTAGGAAACTTTATTTACGTTAGCATACTTCATTGATCAGTATAATTACCACTGTTGTGAGAAATTTAGTTAAATGTTACTGTGTCAGTGTAAGATTAACGTTAATATGTAGAGATATGCTTGAAAAGTACAGAATAGGTTACGTTTGCATACCATGTTAGTTGGCTTTACTGGTTTTGAGTGTGGAAATTTGTTAATATTAACAGTTTATTTGTGTGTTAGGTTTGATAGGTTTGTCTTTGTGCATTATTTTCTTAGTTCGTGTAACGATATGTTATTTATTGATGTGGAAACTTGTTACGTTAGCATACTTTCGCTGCTCTGTATGATATTTACCCTATGTTGTGAGAAATTTTAGTTAATGTTTAGCGTGTTTAGTGTAAGATAACGTTAATTGTTAGAGTTATGCTTTTGAAAAAAGTTAAGATTAGTTTTACGTTTTGCATACCATGTTAGTTGCTTTTCTGGTGTTAAGTGTGGAACTGTTTTTAATGTTTGACTTGCTATTCCTTGCTTAAGATGTGTTATGTTGGTCTTGGGCATTATTTTCTTAGTTCAGTTGATGTATGTTAGCTTTATTAATGTGGAAACTTATATTATGTTAGCATACTTTCGCTGGTCTGTCATGATAATTAACCAATGTTGTGATAAATTTTCGTTATGTTACTGTGTTAGTGTAAGAATAACGTTAATATGTTAAGATATGCTTGAAAAAAAGTAAGAATAAGTTACGTTTGCATACCATGTTAGTTGCTTTACTTGCGTGTTAAGTGTGGAATTTGTTAATGTTGACTGCTTATTCCGCTTAAGATGTGTTATGTTTGTCTTTGGCATTATTTGTCTTAGTTCAGTGATGGTATGTTAGCTTTATTAATTTGTGGAAAACTTATTTATGTTAGCATACTTTCGCTGGTTTGTATGATAATTAACCAATGTTTGGATAAATTTTGCTAAATGTTACTGGTTTAGTGAAGATTAATGTTTAATATGTTAGAACATGCTTGATAAAAAGTAAGAATAAGTTACGTTTTTTGGATGTTATGTTAATACTTTACTGTTGTTAAGTGTGCAACTTTGTTAATGTTAACCATTTATTTTTGTTTAAGATGGGCTAAGTTTCTCGTTTGTGGGTTATATTCCATAGTTCAGGATAAGTTGCTTAAAGTAAGCTTTATACTGTGGAAACTTTGTTACGTCAGCAGTATATTGTCTGATCTTATGTATAAAGAACTTGATCTTATGTTTATTTATCCAAAAATGATACTCAAAATGTGACCTTAATCAATAGATCAATAGATCACAGATGGTCAGAAGGGGAAGTTGGATGCTGGTTGGATGGTGGTTGATTTAGTGATTTACTGCTTTAGGGATGTAAAAACGTTAAATTTGTATGTTATTAAACATAAAAAAGAATAAGAAATTTTATTTATTTATTTATTTATTTATTTTTTATTCTTGTTTTTTCTGAAACCATTATTTCGAAATCTACAGACCCCAAAACATATATAAGGACATCAACATTGTATCTTACACAAATATTTTAATAACTCGGCATCGCACCGGAACCAGCACCGTTGCAGCTGTCAACTCCTACCCCTCTGCTCATTATTCTTCCACCTTCCTCATTCTTTCCTTTCTTCTTAATCATCTTTCATCCTTCTTCATTCCTTCTTTTCGTTTTTGCACTCTGTGCTTCTTTTTTTTTTTGTGGGACCCCCCTTAAGGGTCCCAGACACCCTTTAGGAACTTATAACCATCATATTCGAGTTCTACAACCTTATAAACCTTAAAAGACACCAACATGTTGTTATACGACTGTTTATACTCGGCACCGCAGTGGCTCCAGCACCGGGCCGGACCCAACTCCACAGATTCACATACCAAGTATTTCTAGAATTCAACTCTGAATCCTCTCACCAATTTCAGCAATTCCGAACACTTCGATTTTTTTGGTGGGGGTGCGGTCCCCCTTCGGGGACCCACGGGAACATCGTCTACGACGAGGATACCTCCCCGTCTAACACCCCTCCAAATTAACCAATACGATACCCTAACCCATGTAGAGATATATCGACTCGGGACCGGATGCGAAGAAGAAACCGCCGGCGGAAATAATATCCAAAAATATAATAATTAATACCGGGGACCTGCGTCGTGCGGTTTGATGCGGACGACGGAACCGAAGGTGAAGCCGAAGCCCGAGTCGAAATCGCTGGCCGAACCGGAGGCTGACGACGGTTGCTGCTGCTGCTGCTGCTGTAGAAGACTAGGGGTAAACCACAGACAGACACAAAAAGTCTCTAAAGGAGACTGAATCGGATTCGAACGCAATGCAAGACGCTGACGGAAGAGGAGACGCTGAAGGTGACGAATGATACGCAGAAGGGGTTTTAAAACAACTCAAGATTCGATTTCCTTCGGAAATCGAATCTTCGACGTAATAATAATAATAATGTGTATGTGCACGCACGCGCGCGCGCGCTCGCGCGCTGACGTAATCTCGGCTGCGCCGAGATTACGTCATCACGCTCGAACCTAACTCTCGTTAGGCTTAACGCAATCTCGGGTTTGGAAAGCCAAAAGGGTATAAACGAGGGCGTAGCGGCTAAGCTCTCGGGGGTGACCCCCCCTCTATATACATCCTACAGACTTGAAATTACACGGATCGTTCCTTATCCCATATTAATAGATTTATATTCTAAGTTTGAAGCAAATATCTCTATTCCTTCATACCGAAAAGGCTGGTCTCGGTCAAATGTTGCCAATAACTACTTTATATATCATATATATATATATAATATATATATATTATAATAATAATAATTATATTATTATATATATATATATATATATATTATATATAATATATATATATATATAATCCTATATTATAGGCAAAATTTTGTAGAAACTGTAACTTGACTACCGAGGTACCTAAACTTAACCTAACCTAACCTAACATAACCAACCTAACCTAACCTAACCTAACCTAACATAGACCTAACAGCTATCCTAACCTTAAACCTAAACCTAACCTAATACTTAACCTAACCGTAACTTGACTTAAATTGAGTTCAAGAGGGAAAACCAGTTTGCAGTCAGAAACTTAGGAGGTTCTGCTTTTTTACGCCTATCCTTGTGAAGTGAGTTGACATGATCCTACTGTCACAGTACAGTTTCTACAAATTGCCTATATAAGATATATATATATTATATATATATATAAATATATATATAATATATATCTATATATATATATATACTTAAATATTATATATATATAATAGATATATCATATATATATATATATATACATATGTATATATATATATATTATATATATATGCCATATATATATAAATATATATTATATATATATATATATTATATACTATTATATTATATTATATAGTACTAATATATATACTATATATATATATATAAGAATACCAAATATAGTATATATACAGGCACTCCATTATAACTTTGTATAAATTTTAATTTATGTTCGTACTTTATGCTAGATTTGCGCGAAGCAAAATTTTCAGCTTAAGTCGAAATGACAAAGTCCGAAGTTGACGAAATCTCATCCTACAGAACCTTCTAGTTGAGATACTCTTCAGCCAGATTAAATTAACAAGAGAATCGCAGCAAGAGATATCAATTGTCACTGACAAGACATCCTTCTCCTCTCAAGAACCCTCCCGTCCAAAATTCAAAGCACTACTTTCGGCAAGAGAGGTAAATTTTACGGAAGCGCTGCGACCCCGAATTTCGATCACAAAATTTTACGCTTAAAAACGGGAAGAGTCTCAGGACGCAAGGTGGTAAACGCCGCTGGAAAGTGCTGTACTACAATTCGCCTACGAAGAAAGAGGTATCTCACAGAAAAGGTCTTAAATTACCATCGTTTACTTATGTCTGAATTCAAATACCTCATTCGAAATATCGGTTTTTAAATAGACCCATCATCTTATATTAAGGGTACTTGCGCTAAAGAAGCCACCAACTTAGCAAGTTTTACCCTATATAATTGGTGAACCCGTAGAAGAACACCCAGAAGAACTTCAATCAACGCCTTCTAAAAACAAACAAAAGAAGAAAAAGAAAAAACTCCAATAACACAAAAATCCCAATCAGAACACTCGGAGAAAAGGACTCAAGCAAACGAACCATTATCGATACTGGTACTTCAATTTTCATTTTTTTTTTTTGGATTATGGTCTTCACCTTTTCACAACTATCATAGCTCAGGATTTCATCGCTAGACAAGCAACTTCCTTTTTGGCTGGAATTTGTTTTCATTCAAGTTTGGATTAGGCAGAAACTCATTTTTGGATTTCACTACGAACTCCGATGATTCCTTTTCGTATTCTAAATGGTTCTGTGACCTCTCCCTTTTATGCATGAAGAAATTTGTCAAATAAAGGATTTAAATTTCAAGCAACTTCGCCTCTACATATGTAACTTCCTTTACCGGTATGGAGTTCTTTCATCATTTTAGTTTGGATTATGCGGCAGACAATATTTTTAATTCCAAAACTTAACGGGGAACCCACTGATTCCTTTTCGAATTCTAAATTGTTCTGTGACGCTCCCTTTTATGTATGAAGAATTTTTCAAATAAAGGACTAAATTTCAAGCAACGTCGTCTCTACATATGTCAAGCATGTTTCTCTCGTAAATACAGCTTTGAAAACTATTTACGTGCGCATGAATCAAATCAGGTACATTAGAAACGCCTAGGGACCTTTCCTTTTGATTCAACGGTCGACGATGTTGCCTATTACTTGTGAAACTCAATTGTTCCATATCAAGAAATGTGAAGAAAATTATTATATATTTATGCATTTAAATGTTTTTATGTTTGTTTATAATCTAACGGATATAACCCAAATATGCTTGTGTTTAAATGCCCCTTTTATTTCTGTATATATAACATTAATTGTATTTTTATGTATTCAAATATTTGTATATATGTTTAGATCTTTGAGGTTGTAACCAGTTATGCTCGTATATTAATATTATTAGTCAGTTTTACAGGTGTTGGATAGTATTCGTTATGAATTGCTTTAATCATATGTCTGGATTTAAAATTACTTTACCTATAAATATTTTAGTTATTTTTCTTGTATAATTTATTGAAAATATTACTTTATCACTCCGGTAATCGCGGTAAATAAACTTGATTCCATATAACTTTGTAAAAATTTTAATTTATGTTCGTACTTTATGCTAAGTATTTGCGCGAGACAAAATTTTAGCATAAGTCGAAAAGAAATAATATATAAACCCGTCTGTTTTAAGATACTCTTCAGTCAGATTAAATTAACAAGAAAAATCAAAGAAATAAATCTTACTCAAGATACTCCTCTCCAGAAATCTCCAAACTTAAAAACGCTTTCGCGCAAGTGAGGTAAAACATTTCACGGAGGGGCTGCGACTCGCTTTGATAAGAATCTCAACAGAAGGACTTTTTGCTTCTTCACTTTTACTTGAATATCTCATACTTATGGTTGAATAAAAAGGCAATCATTGTCAAATATGGATTTCTAAATTACAATCCTCTTATTATAGGGTGCTTGCTCACAAAAGAAGCACCAATCTAGCAAGTTTCTACCCTATAGTATATATATATAATATATATATAAATAATATATATATATATATTATTTTATTATAAAGTATTATATATATATATATATATATATAATATATATATATATATATATATAATATATATATAATATATAATAATATTATATTATATTATGACTAGATTTAAATGAAATCTCCAACTCAGACACCATCCAACTTTGAAGTGAAATATTTTTTCCTTTTGATGGTCTTGTTTACTGCATTTATATATTTTAATTATTCTTTTTTTACTTAATATAGTTATTTTTATATAATGTCATTTATATGTATATTTTTATTACTTTATTATGTATTATTATTATTAGTATTTATATATTAATAATATATAATAATAGTATATATATATTAATATATATATATATATATATATATATATATATATATATATATAATATATTATTTAGTATTTATATATATAATATATATATATATATTATATATATATATATATTAGAGTGTAGGCGGATGTGGTTTTTACTATCCCGCGGATGCGATGGCGGTATAGTAAATATCCTATCGCGGATCGGATGCGGATAACGGAGACTTATGTTTTAGAGTGTTAACCACAGGTACTTTAAATATATATAGTTAATATATATATTATAATATATATATATATTATATATAATATATATATATATATATATATTATATATATAATATATTATATATTATAATTATATATATATAATATATATATACTATGTTCCCTGCTCCTAAAAACCATGCATGTAACCAATAAACTAATTCATCTCCAGGAAAATAAACAAAATTTGTTAATCAGGAGAACCCCCGCCCCCCACCCCCCCCCCCCCCCACTTTTTCACAATATGAAATAAAAAAAGAAAAAAATAACGTTTGAAAATTTTAATGTTAAAATGTTAGGAAAATCTTTCGAGATAATGATCATTTTTGGAGGCAAGCCCAACAAACAAGGAGCTCCATGCTACGAGCAGAACGTTAGGTTGCCAAATGTCGATTTTTTTAACTAAAAGATATCCCAAGGGTAAACCAAAAAGATGGACAGAGTCGGGGTTCTCGGCCCTACCGGGCGGACGACAGGGGGACTTGTCCCCCTCTGCTCCCTCCGTCAGCTCGAACCCCCTAAAAAGGAAAAAAAGAAAAATTAAACATTTTCTCCAGAAGCCTAATAAAAAAAACAATAGTTTGGAAACTCTGCTCTCGTAGTACTTACTGCAAGAAATGGAAGGTAAGAGAGAGTACGCTGGCCAGCCCTAGTTATACTAATTATTTAGGTGTTTAATAATATTTAGAAAAAATAAATTTTTTTTAAAGTTTCATCGATGAAAATTGCGTGCTTGAAATCAAAAAAAGTATTT
>JABUQX010007760.1:15000-28292 GCA_015478945.1 Trachelipus rathkii | reverse complement strand
AAAAAAAAAAATAAAGCTTTTGAAAAAAAATTTAAAATTGTAAAAAAATGTGGTACTAATAATTATCGTTTTTTGAGAAGTACGATGGAGGCTGCGCTCGAATGAGAGCCCAAAAATTGCCAAAGTGATTTATTTAACTTAACGAATCCCAAGGTAAACCACAGAAGAGACAGACGGGATTCAGGGCCTACCGGAACGACGGACTTCGTCCCCTCTGTCCCACCGTCGGTTCGACCCACTAAAACAGAAAACAAAAAAAAATAACAGTTTCTTCCGAGCATAATTAAAAAAAAAAAGCAATTATTTGAACTCTTGCTGTAGTACTACAATCAGAAAATGGAAGGCTTACTGAGAGCTACGCGCCCAAGACCTAAATGATACTTAAATAAGTGTTATAAAATATTAAATAAAATAATTTTAATTTATTAAAATGATTTAAAAATCAAAATATTTATTTCCTTAGGTTATAGTTTTTTTAGTTACACGCATGTTGCTTTCTATTACCCATAATATAATATATATATATATATATATATATATATAATATAAATAATTAATATATATTAATATATTATATATATATAATTAATATTATATATATAATAGGTCATGCTAGTGAGCTTCTATTGACTTCCACAACATCGTGGCTTAAACTCAAATCTCATCCGTTGAATACACCCCTAACTCTAACTCTAATCTTGCTTTGTCGAGACTCAAGTAAGAATCATCTTCAACTCTTTTAATGGATCAACTACAAACTATTTCATAATTTCCGCTAAAGTGAGTATTGCCTATGAACATTTAACACTCCTTAACACGTCTAGTGAATCCGAATCCCTATACGTTTATGCCAGCTTAAAAATCTTCTTCCTTACTTACTACAAAATCTTTCTTCTCTCTTTCTCTAACAACACGATTTCACCCTTTAAATCACTACTCCACGAGACTTTAATTCTCTCATCCAAAATTACTGATCCTCTATTTAAGGTTCAATGTACACAAACATGAAATGTTGGTTCTCCATACTATATGGGAACCGAACATTCACATCTCAACGATCTGAGCAACAAATAAAGAACACAACACCATTCATCGTTCCCAACCCAATCTGGGATGAACACACTGACCTATGTTTCAGCCACTAGTCCTCTCTTAAATACACCACCTTCCTCTATTAAATCTACCACAACCTTATATCTCTTAATTAATACTCTCTCCAAACCCACTCCTCTCCCGCTTCTTTTGTACTTTGATCAGACCGATCTCCTGCTCTACGCTAACTATAATGGAATGAACTCTTTTCCTCTGCACTTCTTCGTATCTCGACAAGGACTTAATCAATTGAGCTGTAATCCTATGATGGACAGTTATTACCTTCTTCGACTAAATCTCTCTCTCCAAATCCATGTTCATTCTAATTTTCTGCCATTAGCTAAGACAATGCATATCGGGGTAAAAAATTCGCTCTCCTACCAACTTTCTCACAAATTTTTTTCATTCAGATAGAAATCGTTGCAAGATACTCTTCGACCGACACAAGCGGGCTTTATCATCAAACAAAGTGCCAACCTCCGTTACTCCTACTGAGAAATCTTGCTTGCCTCTTGGCAAAAAATCTTCCAACAACTTCTTGTAAAATCTACCTTCCGCCTCTATCGATCTGAAATTCTTTGCTTAACTCTCCAACTGAAAAGCCAATCTCTTCGCCTCCTTCCTCTAACTCAACCCTACAATTCTGGCATTCCTCTTCCTCCTCTTCTGTGCCCCATTCCTTTCCTGCCTGAGTACAATGATTGGTGCAATGGCTCCTAAATCTATGATTGAAGCGTTGCCGGATGGCATCCTCCCCAGTTTGAGGAGTGTGACTTCCGCTGGCCCTACTCTCATTACATATCACATCCTCAATACCTACACTTTCCCTCAGTTTGAACCGCATTATGTCCAAACCATTACCAAAAAAGGAACCCTCTATCCCTTCTAACTAATCCCCCTATAGCTCTACCTGTTTTCATTAAGATCTTTTGAAACCTTCTCAACTCTCATTTCTTAACCATCTCGGAATCTCATCCCTTTCTATCGCAGTTACGGCTTCGGTTCGCCGATTCTCTGTTGAATACTTTCCTGTCTAACAGATTTATGTTTTCCACCCTTTAGCGATTACGGGAGCCTCGTGTGCGTTACATACCAAACATTACCGCATTACACTCAGTCACTGCTCGCCAACTCCCCCTCCTTGATTTCCTCCCTCTACTTGCTTACTTATGTCTCTTCTTTCAAATCGCTCAATACCACTGTTGCTATTGGCACACATTTACTTCCTTTCTGTCAATCATGTTTCCCGTCTCTTTCTTATCTCACTTATCTGTTTTTACTAATTGATCTTCTCTCTGACATCTAACTCATCACTCATATGCCATAGACTCTAATCCTTCATTCTTCAACTCAT
The DNA here is from genome assembly GCA_015478945.1 of Trachelipus rathkii. Lineage (NCBI taxonomy): Eukaryota > Metazoa > Arthropoda > Malacostraca > Isopoda > Trachelipodidae > Trachelipus > Trachelipus rathkii. Next base: position 25,846 of record JABUQX010007760.1, on the reverse strand, counting down.
TTCAATTCTCTCCTTCTTTATCTAGATCGCCTCTCGTCTAATCTTCCGATCCATTCTCTCTGATACTGGATAAATTCCAGTTGTCGTCTCACCTTGTGAAATTTATTCTTTAAAAACCCAACTTTTACAAATCTCGCCTCTCAAGACACCTCCTTCTACCCTATCTCTTTCACGTTCCTTCTCGCCTCTCCTTTACAATAGAAACATCCTTGGCCTAACATAAACAAAAAAAGTCTTGCAAACCCCACACAATGGTTCTAGCGCCTCAAAAACTATCTTTTAGACCGGGGACTTTTTCCTCTTCACATTCATATCCATTATAAAAGGTCTCATCCGCCCTGTATGGTAAATATCGGACGAAAGTCCATCGGGAATCGTAAGTTTTGAAAGAGTTGAGTCGACGAGTCGGCGGACGAGTCCGGCAATTTGAAAATGTGATCGGATCGGATCGAGTCGTAATTTTTAAGAGTGGTCGATCGGAAGTCGAGTCGTAAACTGCAAGAGCGTAATTTCAAAAGAGTGAGTTGAGTGACTGAAGTCGGTAATTTTCAAAAGGGTGAGTCGGAGTCGTAATTTGAAGAGGGTGGACAGTCGAAGTCCGTGAGTCGAGTCGAGTCAAATTTTTTTGAACGACTCACAACCCTGGGTATGGATAACTCTCTCATATTGGGGCTGGGCTCAGTTTTCAACTCTGCTTTTGCGATAGTCGAGTCAAACAAAAAGAACTTAATTTAAAACTGTCCTGTCACTTTCTAGTTTCACTTGACCCTTTATCTTTGCGCGCGATGTTTGTGCTTTTATCTCTGTCTATAGTTACCTAAGTCGCAAGCTGCTCGAGGGTGAGCTTTCCAACTTCGCGTGCCACCACCTTAAGACTTCCCTCGTAGCACAAGTGCTATGCGACTAGCGTAGTGTTTTTTTCTGAATTTTAGTAAATTTTAGTCCAAACTCTATGTGGTTCATTCTATTTTTCCACTGCAATGTCTCCCGCGGTTTTCTTTTTACTTTCTACCCTTCTTTCGAATTTATCCTGCTAACCCCTTAGAGACTAGTTTAACCTGATGAGTTCTGTGGAATTTCTCAGTATTACCTTTCTGTGACAAATACCACTTACTTGTAAATAAAAAGCGTGTGTCTCATAGCCTTAACACGACAAATATTATAAATTAACTTTCTTACTCTACATTCCTTTGAATAGCCTACACTGGTCTGATTATTAGTTTTATTGCTCATTTTCCATCATTTCTTATATTATCGTATTCTAAATTTTAGATTTAGGTTAGTTAAAATTTTTTAGTTTAAATGATTTTTTTTAACACCCTTCCTTTCCATTTTGAAATTAGCGGCTATGCCACTCTATTATGATGTGAGCCTCATTAGTTATCCGGGTACCACACCGCCTTTATTTGATACCTCCTGGAAATAAAAAAAAAAGAGAATAAAAAAAAAATACTTTTGTCCTGTTCCAGGTCCAAATGAAAAACAATGGAGTATATACGATTCCGGCTCCCCGGGGCTGGGCAACTCCGGCTCCCGGACTCATCACAGCCTGGGTAAAAAACACTTAACAGCAAAACAACAAAATATAAAAAGAGAAAAAAAAACTTAAGGAAAGTAATAATAATAGTGCTCCATGCAACATTTGACCAGACATATACGTGTTCCGATTGATTTCTGAAATCTATCAATCAGTAAATCACAATGAGATTAATACATATGAGGTTTAGAAGTCATGAAGATTTATCTATATTAGTTAGACAGTATGAGACTTACATCACTATATATGAAAAATACTATTATAATAATGGGGTTGTCACATTCATGTTCAATAACCAAACCTGTTTAGAGTGAGTGGCTCGGGCTAAATTCTGCGGAGGGGAAACCGATTTTCCCAAAATCATTAATTATTATTTTATGCCTCTTAATGAAACAGCTGCGATATTCCCAGACCCTAATAAGGGAATGATGAAAAAGAGCAATAAGAAGCAATACAAGAAAGAAAAAGAACCTAGGGCGTTTCGTATGGTTCGATACATGCCGCGTCGAATTACCAATTTGACTCCACATCCTAAGTTATAAAGAATAACCAAAACCTGGTAATTCGGAAAAGAACAACGAAAAAAGAAACTATGATTTTAAGGAATTAAAAACTAAACTTACCATAAATAAATATAATCATAATATATCTTTCGATTGATTTACCTGAGTACAACATTGTATGTTCTCCCTACTAACATCATTTTATTAAGAGAGCTAAATATATATTAAAATATATATAATGTTATTGAGAATTAAAGACTTGATAGTATATATATTACATCATGATGTAATATATTATTATTTATATTAATATTATTAATTGAGAAACTTTACTAAATTTTTAAGTTTTAAATATGTTACGCTTAATTAATAATAATTTTTAATCTCCGATTACCCTCCATTCCTCAATTTTATAGTCTATTTAGAATTCATTTTTTTATATAAGATATCTACTGATGTATCCCTAAAAATATATAAAATGAGAAGGTGTATAAAATGCGCAGATAAGTTAGAAATCAGACATACAAGCCCAAAATGTCATTAAGTTTGTAGTCGCTACTTGGCGAGCTTTATCTTTTAAGAACTAACAAATTTGGAAGAATAAACATATTACTGAAATATCTAAACAAAAAAATAGATGGTCAAAATTTGTTATGCATTGAGATGTGAAGATTGGATATGGTGATGTAAAGGAATTGATGATAACCCGATTAGAGGTGTGACTTACCATAAGGATTTAACTTGTTATCTTATTATAACAAAGGTATTTATATTAAGACCAGTATAATCGAAAGGCTGTGGTAGCCTAATGAGTTGTGATACAGTGGGGATCTTAAACGACCCGAGATTAAAAAATAGGTGATCTGTGTGAAATTGAACATGCTTCTCCAGAACTTTATGACCAATTACATTCTTATTATATCATGTGAGTAAAGGGATGGCTGTGTTTCCCGAATTCCAAGTACGTCGATTATAGTTTTAAATAAGTGTAGCATAGAAAAGGATATCTCAGTCAACTCATTATATATATGAATAATAATGTGAAATTATTATAGATTTATATAATATATATATATAGTAATATATTATATATAATAATATTATTTAATATATATTATATTAATAGTATTAATTAGTATTATGATATTATATATAATATAATAATAAAAATATATATATAATATATATATATATATTATATATCATAATTATATTTTATTATATAATATATTAAATATATATTATAATATAATTAATATATATATGATAATATTATAAAACTATAACTTTAAAACCACCCACCACCGATAGATACTTAGTAAAATCCCAGTAAATTTACTGTATTAATAATAACTAATTTAATTTTAAAATTAAAATTTTTATATAATAAGTATATATTATTAAACTAACAAATAAATAAACTATATATTTAGAATTGCTCCATAAGTGATATGTAACGAACACTTAAGTTTTGAGAAGTATTCATGATATAGTAGTTAACAAAAATTTTAACATTTGGATTACTAGATAGCTAAGCGAGGAGATAGATTGGATGGTGTCTTGACTTCGCGGAGCAGAGGCCAGTGAAACTTACAGAAGAGTACCAGTAAACGATATAAGGGCTTAATAATAATTAGAATAAAAATAGACTTATATTAATTTAAACGTTAATAAAACCTCAAGAACTGACCTCTGGTATCGGATATTATATATATATGTATCTATGAAATTATAGTTTCTTCGAGGAGTGAAGTCACAAGATAAAATAAAAGAGTAAGTGTTTATTAAGTAGTTTTTGATGGCCGAGAAATTAAGAGCTCGTTTACCTAATATGGAAGACTGAAATCTTCCGGGAGTGAGAGATGAGTGAGTATGAGAGATAATTATTTGATAAATTTAAACTCTAAAGAAACTTAAGCACTTTGTATTTAAGGTGTTTATCAGATGTATATAATATACTGAGACCTAGCATCATTCTTTATTCTGAGTATTTTGTAGAACGCGCTACAATTAAGAAGGAGATTTATTTTTATTAGGAGGGGTAGTTTTAAAAAACACTCTAAAGACGTCTTATATCCATAGACAACCGCGCACGTCTCCAACTGACACACCGTAACTTAACCTCAGGTTATTTCTAACACCGCCACGCACATCCTTGAGAAGAATGAGAAAGCATATTCGCACTACACAAAGAAAACATTCTATTTATTTATTATTAATCATAATATCTTAAACCTAAACAAATTTTTTTTATTATTTTACCTAGACCTCCCGTTCTTGTGTTTCCGGTGGGGCTTGAATATCTGAGGTATACTATAATATTATAATATATATATATTATAAATATATTATATATCATTAATATTAATTTATATATATATATAGTAATATATATAATATATTATATATATATATATATATAAATATATGTATTATATATATATATAATATATAATATATATAAATATATTTAATATATATTATAATAATATAGATATTTCATTTTAACTTGCAAATAATTAAAAATATAAACTTACATAGGATATTAATATAAATATATTTCAATTAAAATTTAATTATAATTTATATATTAAAATTTACGGCCGCAATTTGCGTAGAGAGACTTGAAGTTACAAGGCAATGACTGGTATTATGATATTGAATTACTATTCCGGGATCTAAGACTAAAATATACCTATATGAGTCAAGTAATCCCCTCTTTAGAATTTAGATAATATTTTATATATGTGAAGTGTGATGAACTTTTTAAAATATTATATATATAGTATTTATATGTATTGTGATAATTAACATAACATTTTAAATCATATTAATAATATAATATTAATTACATAACTAACATTTTAAATATATTGATTAATTAATATATATAATTATCTATAATTATATATTATATATATTTGTAAAAATTAATTATTAATATTGAAATATATATATGATATTATATTAATATAATATAAATATTATTATATATAAATCTAGCGAACTGTAATTATATAATTAATAATAATATATTAATTAATATTAATATTATATAAATATATTAATATAGTACTATAAAATAATAATTAATAATATATATTATAGTATTATATTAATATTATATATTAATTAAATTAATGTATATGTATAAAATATATATATAATAATTAATATAGATATTATATTAATTTTGCTATTATATATATATATTATATATATATTATAATAAATATATATATATTTAATTATTATATTAATAATTAATATTTAAATATATAATATATATATTATATTTATAATTTAATTATATATATATATATATATATAATAATACTATATATTATATAAATAATTAATATATTATTATGATATCATATATATATATATATATATATTAATTAAGACATCTGTCATATATTATAAAATTCAAGACTAATGAAATGAGTCCATTTTTTCTAGTTGACAGCGGAAAATTAGTTATGTAAAATTTTTCTTTATTTAATGTTGAAACTGTATTTCTGTGATTTACATTACATACTGTATTTTAATTATGTATATATATGTATTTATATAATAAAAGTTTTAAGGCCCTGTCTATAAAGAAGAATTAAAAAGGTTGGGCAGTTAGATAATTTAAATTTAAAAGGTTTATATATCAGTTTTTAACTCTTATGAGAATGAAATAACATTACACGCTCAACATTTTTTCTTAATATACTTCCTTATGAACTATAGTATTAAAATTACTGTTTAAACATGACTTCTATCACACTTTATATATCTTATATGATTAATAAAGTAATCCAATTTTAGCTAATATAATAATAGGATTGTTTTTGTCATATTCTGAATAATTTCAAAGAATCTCAAGTTAACTAGATAATGTTAAAGCAGTGTAAGTTAATTTTACCTATCTTATTGCATTTTTTTATTATTTTTGATATTTTAATACATAAGCATTATATGACAATTTTCGGCATATAAATTCTTAGTTTAATTTTTTAAATCATTGAGAAAATTATAATCAATACTTATTATATAAATAAATAAATAACTACTATTGATAGAATTCTTTTAACAGTTCTTGATTCCTATAAGTAATGATATTTGGCTGTGAAAATTTTATATTTATATTATATAGTACTATAATATATATATAATCTTTAACCTAATAATTTTTTTATTAACATCATATAATATAAAATATTTCTAGTAAGTCACATCAAAAACACCTCATATATATGCACCAAACATATAATATATAATATTATTAATTAATTAATATAATACTATTTAATATGAATTTAATAGTATATATTTATTATATATATTATATTAATACACTATGCTTCATGTATGTTTACATATAATATTAATTATATATAATAAAATTATGTTAATATATTATATATATCAATATATTATATTTATATATAAATAAATACTTAATTCAGTGGACAAAAAAACGCTCGAACAAGCTTTATCTCATATTCTGCTAACTCTAACATTGTACTTCTCTCTCTCCTCTACTCTCTCTATCTCCCTATTATAAAATGACTTTAATATATATAAATAGTATAATATATATATATATATATTAAAATATTATTAATTATTATTATTATATTATAATAATATATAATATATTATGTATTATTATAATATATATTATTATGATATTAGATAATATATATATTTATTATATAATATATCATATAAATATGAGTAAGTGATATTAACGAATATATTCTAACATAATAAAATTAATAAACTCTTATCAATTAATTAATGAAAACATGGAAAAATATAAATATAACTAATAATACTATTGATGAAGAGAGTTTTCACGAGTGAGTGTCATTTATTTCATCCAATCTAATTTCCTTATAAAAAATTAATTAAATTAACAAAATATATTAAACCAATAATATTGAATATATATCTTTATATAAATAAATATGTTTATAAATATAAATCAGGGTGTGTGTTTACAAAATAAAGGCGTGGACTAAAGTAGGTGAAAGGATATACCGATCTTGTTACTAGTATAACAAACAGAGTAGATAGTCTTCATAATACAGCTTATCTTAGTCTTACTGCTATGATTATTGACACGAGAAGTGATAATGACGGTCCAGAAAAGTGTTTTGAAGCTCTAAGTGTATTGTCTTTTATTTCTCACTAAAAGATATCCCACGGATGTTAGATGTCTAAAGATACTGTGTGTGGTCAATGATATCGCGGTGCCGTGGATTTACTTCTGGACCGTCGGCTACGGAAAATTCTGCAACGCCATTAATTCCGAATGGTAGAGCGCGTACGATACGAACAGGGTTTGATGATCATCTAATATAGACATGTATATTAGTGATAGAGGAGACTTTAGTCCTTCATCTCATCTCACGATCAGTCACCTCAGATGCACACATGAACTCAAGTCGAAATTAACATAAAAGTAAAAAATGGAACGAATGATGTAAAAAACGTTAACGTCCTTAAAAGTAAGTTTATTTGCTCAAAAGAAAGAATTCACCATAATAGCACAGAATAAAATATACAATAGCTGTATATGCACTATTAAACTTATCTCTTAGATGTTTACCTCGAGAGATAACAAATTATATATACTTAGTAATGTAAAACTAGTACAAAATTTAACTTTAAATAATGGTTCAAATTACCCACAACGTGATGCTTAATCTAATACGTACATATATGATACATGAAAATAAGAGTTAAATATACTATAAGAAGGGTATATCAAATTAACCTCCGTATTTCTAAAAGATATAAAATATTTTATGAAATACATCATAATTCTTTCAAATATTATTTTAGATAATATATTATGAGATCAGTACACGATGAAAAAATATTTGATACTTAGAGTAATTGAATTTTATTCAAATTGTAAAGAATTAAACAATTCTTTTTACACTAAAACAAATGAATAGGAAATATTTTACTGTATAAAGATATCATTATTTTATTAGTAGATTTACATGAGCTAAAATATGATCTTTGCATTATACTGGAGTCTGATTAACTCTTTAAAAATAAGAGGAAATAATAAGTTAGATAATTCTAATAATTACTTATTTATTTAAACTCGATAATAAGTAAAAATCAGAATACAATAAATAATTAATTTAAATTATATAAATAAATAAAAATTAATAATAATTAATTAATATAATAAATAATAATATATAAATTAAATTTAATATAATATTAATATAATTAATAATAAATGAATTAAATAATAATTAAATTATAAAATTAATTCATTAAATAATCATTAAAATAATGATTAAATATATAATTTGAATAAATAAGTAAGAATAATAATAATAATATAAATAATAAATTAAATAATAATAATAATAATAATGAAAATAATAATAATAAGATAATTAAAATAATAATGAAGGAAATAACTATAATATTAAAATAATTGAATAATAATAAAAAAAAAATACCCCTAAAATAAAATTTACATTTCAGTTTAATATATAATATTATTGTAATAATAATAATAAATATGGAGGCATGTTATCCATAATAATCAATTTGATAGTCTATCAAACTGACAGTGAAAGGCTATAATAATAATAATAATAAGTAATAATATTAATAAAATTATTATTAAATTAATAATATAATAATAAAAAAAAAAAAAAATAAAATAAATTAATAATTATAAATAAAAATTAGTAATTAAATAATCATATAATAAATTAAGAATAATATTAATCAATATAATGATATTTAAATAATTAGTAGTATAAATAAATAATTAAATAATAATAATAATTATATAATAATATTTAATTAATTAATAATAGTATAAATAATTAAATTAAATTATATAATAAATTAGGAGACACAAAATTAATAAATAATTTAAATGTAATAAATTATAATTAGCTTTAATTTTGACAAAGAAAAATCTTCCTAACTTATTAAATTAACATTAATGAGATTTATTATTTAAATTAATTATAAATAATAAAACCTCACATTACTACGAAATAAAACACACCAATATTCAATAACCTATATACTATCTTGCTCACCTTTCGCTGAACTCAGTTTGTTTAGTGAGTCATATACGAATACTAAATTTTAATAAAATCATACAAGAAATACTTATATAAAGTCAATAAACTACTTTTTATAATGGGCAAGTAATATTTATATTAGCCACTCCAAAATAATTTGTACCCTCCTAATTTATATCCGTTAATAAAAACTATCCTGTATATTATTAATATTAATATAAATGCTAATATTTAATATAGATCTGAAGATCAATATTTTATACAATAGGTATGTACAGCTATATATATAAAACATGAGATGGAGGGAGAGAGAAGATGGGGAAAAGAGGAAGATGAGATAAGAATATATAAGTGAAGAGTAAATTAAGCTCTTAAATCAGATATAAATATTGCATGAGTATTGAGGAAATTAAAAGGATGAATAGTAAAGTAATGACTTTTAACGTTATCCCTACCACTACTTCTAAAAAATGCAGTATGTTGGGGTGGGGTTATGTAGAGTGAAAAAAATGGTAGTGAGATTACTTACTTACATTGACACGCTCTTTTCCAGCTCAGACGAGCGAGGTCGATTCCTTCAATGTTTTTGGCCTAACTCTACTTTCATCCCATATATTTTTTTTCTAATCTTTCGTTCCTCCCTTCGAGCATTCTTGGAATCTTCCCCTTGCTTTTTGGAGTCTTTCCCTTGCTTTTTGGGGTCTTCCCCTTGCTCTTGTTCTCTCTGGAGTTTTGTTCTCCGTTAGCTTTTCTTATTTTTAACTTTTTTTTTTCATCAGTTCAAAATATCTGCTTCTTCTCTTTATAATTTTCTGTGCTCTAAGTTTGAAATCTTCTTAACTATATATTTTTTTTATTTTACAAAGAGATATTTAAAATTTTTTTTTTTTTTTCAAATATTTGCTGTAAAAAATGGTCTGGCATTTTTGGCTACATCTCAAATCACTTATTCTCATTTATCAAGCAAGACTAAAACGCTGTTGATTAAATTTTTTTATATATAGTTTAATAGATTTCATGTTTTACATTCTATGGTAACTGACTATAATTTATTTTATACTTATACGGGTATATATTCCTTCCTTATTCGACATTACCATTTATTATTGCTCAATCTCAGAGAATTTCACGTTATTTAATGTTTTACTTTTAAGCACCTCAAATTTGTCAATTATTTTTCTTGAAACTTTTAAAAAATGTTATTGCTTCATTTCATTTTTAAATGTCTTGCTTTTGATAAAGAACTTATTTTACAGAAAACCAATCTTTATAAATCATTTTTTTCTTGAATTTTTTTTTTAAAAAAAGGTTTTTCATTTAATTACCTTTAAATTCTCTAACTTTTATCATATTTTTTTTCGGGTTAGTTACTTTGCATTACAAATACGTCAGATGAAAATGTTAAAAATAATAAAATTAATTTGAAATAGCCTAGAGTAATTTATCTTAACCTAAGTTAATTTAAATTGGCCTAGCACAAACTAAACTAACCTACCTAATCTAAGCTAACTTAACAACTAACCTTACCTAACCGACACTATCTTAAACTTAGCCTACCCTAACACAATTAACCTAACTTAAATTTTGAAGTCGTTTTAAAATAAATTCCGAATAGCTTCTATTTCCTGACGAATTTTGAAACAGTATCATTAGAAAATCTATCTATCTTTCTATCGATCTATCTATCTATATATATATATATATATTATATATATATATATATATATATAGCTTTTTATAAT
>JABUQX010007759.1:0-14852 GCA_015478945.1 Trachelipus rathkii | reverse complement strand
GGGAATCCGAGCAGTTCTATTTCTGTGTCAGCCTACTGCTGACGCATTTCATGAACTTCATGCGAAAGTGTGAAGTTAGTATGTATCGTTTTTGCGATATGAATTGTGATAGAGCAGAGGTTCAATTCCTTACATCGACCTATAAATATCTCTTATTAACATCATCCTCATCAATCCAGCGTCGAAATATCGTAGCTTAAGTATCTCTAGCGCGGAGCCACTTTCTATGCCTATTTGATGGACAGCGATCAGTATCGGGAGGTGCCGAAAAACTGTCTTCGCGCCCCTTCTACCTAATCACCTCTTTGTCTTACAAAGTTTTCATATCTCATGCTATAAAAATTTCTGTTTCGCCTTTTTCTGCTATGGGTCATTACCTCTTAAGCCGCACACGAGCAAAGCGCCTTTCATCATAAATCAGAAAGACTTGCAGCTAATACCTCTCTGCCGATTCTATCCTACGACAAATATCTTTTCTGGTCTCTTGCCATAAAAAACATTCTCCAACCAACGATTCTGTACAAAAAATATCTGTCTTATTCCTTCCTCTTATTCGTGGTGAGGATGTGATCGGTTTTCATCAAATAAATTCTCCAAGTGACATAAGACAATTCTTTCTTTCTAGCTACTCTCTATTAATTTATTCTCTAACTCAACTACATGGAGATACAGATTACGGCGATCTTAATAATATCCTATCAATAATATCATATATATACTACTCCTATATCTATATATACTACTATTACTCCTTATATACTTAACATAGTGAGTATGATATATATAATATAAAATTAGCTTATATATGGTATACCTTTGCTTACTACATATATTATATATAATAATTTCATATAATAGTGATCTATGATATAATATATATATTATATATATATAATATATATATATAATTTGTGCATTATATACCATATAATTATATTACTAGTTTGGTTGTGAAGTTGACTTAATGACACAAACGACGAAAACATTAAAATTATGAGTTAGAAGTTTAGTGGGCTCCTGCTAAACTACGACTCTATGATAATTTCTATTATTTTAAGTTAATTATTCAAATTTATGAAAATGAAACATATACGACGGCGGTGCCCCGGATGCATTAGATAAAACAATGGGCACCCTCGTTCCCACTAAGAGACAGATCGTCTCGCTATACGAATGGAAACAACGGGTTACTGAGTTAGAAGACATATGATCTAGCCCCCAATGGTAATACTCCCGTTTCATCTGTGCTGAAATCCACTTTAGTCTCACAAGGCAAACCCCCTTGTTACGTTCTCGTTAAAACCGAATAAAGACCAGGTAACGTTTAACAAGCATCTATGTTCATAGCTTGACTGTCTCAAATTTATCTCTAGCCTCATATGAAAAAAAATAGAAGAACTGAGCGTAGAACAGCAATTCCATTACCCCCTAATTCTTTCATGAGGAGTCCCGCGCTTTGGATTGGAAACAATGCATATCTCAGTACACACCTAGTCATCTGGTATCCGAAAACTCACTTAAACCAATATGCTTCTTCTGTTGTATAAAAATGACTGAAAATACTCCAAGAAGCCGCATGCTGCATCAACTTCAACTAATCCGCCCATAAGCCTCTTACTTGTATTCTATACTAATGCGCATCTTAGGATGAACAAAATCTTCCTATACAACATCCCCAGTATCCGTCTTTACTCTCATATTAGTCTGTTAGTCTCCATAAATACGATCAATAGGAATCTCATCACTATGCTAATTCCGATAGACGCCAGGGTTATCACACGCCCTACTTACGGGCTGTCTCTGCATCCCCGTCGGGGTACGCTAAGAAGTGGATATTTCTGGTAACGTTAGGAGGCGATTAAGTCAAAGCTATTCCTATCTTACTGCAGGTAGTTCTCCCTCGATCACTTGCGAGTGTTATGTGATTGCGTGTTTCACGTTTGAGCGAAAAGGTTATCCTTCATTGGCCACGTTAGTCCTTATATATTCTTAGATATTAGATTATATTGATAAATTATATTATATTAATTTACATAATTTATGTGATAATACTTAATAGTATATTATATTAATATTATATTATAGCGGTCTCTTAGTGAGGGCTACAACTTATATGTTATTTCTGGCTGCTTAGGGTAACGCAGCTTGGGAGTACAACAAAAAAAAGTATTTTGCCAAGAAGAGACCTTTTGCAGGTGCTCTCCGCGTAGATAAAGAGATATAGCACATTCTGATAAATGTTCAAGCATAGGGCCCGAAGGCGCACACATTTTGCTTTGTAAAAAGCGATCAGTATCAGGAAATCTTTATAGTATTTTTAAATTCTGCGCTCTAAGCATTTTCCAGTTTTTATACTTTTTCTTATTTCTAACTATTACACATTAATATTTCAAATGTCAAACATATGTATTTTGAACATTTAGTCGAATGATATGCGCGGGTAAACTTTTCTTTAGAGATTTTCTTTATCTGGCTATTCGAACACAAAGCCTTTCATATAAACTACTCATAAGATAGGACATTGCGGTTTACTTCAGCAATATATATAAGATTATATATAACATAATATATACTAATATATAATACTCAAATCATTAATATATTTAAACAGGTATTACTTATATATATAATATTATGATATAATATATATATATATATATATATATATATTATATTTATATATTTATATTATTTGAAAACTTCAAGAAGCATAGTTATTCGAATTGTTGATGGGACTGAGTTAAGGGTATCTAAAAACAGTTTTCTTATGTTCCATTATTAGCAAATTAGATATCTAGTATACTTATATTATTATTATATTAGCTATATAATATTATATATATGATACAATATGTATATAATATAGGTATATAATATGGTATATATATAATATATATTATATATACCTACTATAAGTATAAGTATAGGTATATATATATGTCTAGTTCTAGTTATCCTTCTAGAATATAAACAAAAAGAAACTGAGGATGGGCAAGTCATCGGAAGTGCTTGAGTTATTCTTCCGATGGAAATAATATATCTCTCTCTCCTTCTCCTCTCCTCTCTCTCTCTCTCGTCTCTCTCTCTCTCTCTCTCTCTGCGTCTCTCTCTGCTCTCTCTATCTATCTGTCCCTCTGAAAAGCATACAGGGCAGTAGTTTCTTACCTAATTCAAAACATTTTTCAAAAAGCTCGATTCCTTTTCTGGTTATTATTCTTATGAGTATTGTGAGGGAAGAACCCAGCAAATTTTTGTTTCTGATTAATGATAAGTATATAAAGAGGTCAACGTATTGGACTCTCCATCAATTCTTTATTTATAAAGATCTATTAACCATTTTTAAATGCCATTGAATCGAAGGGGATAAAATATTGTCTCAGAAATAAATATGATTCCTCTCTACTCTCTCTTCTTCTCCTTTCTCATGAATCCTCCTAACTTTCCTATCTTATTATCTGACTCTTATCTATTTATCTCATCGGAATCTAATGTGTGAATCATCTATCATAGTACATCTATCTACCTTATCTAATATATCTATCTATTCTTTTCTATGACTCCCCTCTCTACTAATCCATTACCTCATCACAATGATTTCTCCTCTCAATAATTACTCTCTCTCTCCTCTCGTCTCTCTTCTCTTCTCTCTTCTCTCTCCCCTCTCTCATCATCTCTCTCTCATCTCTTCTCTGCTCTCTCTCTCTTCTCCCCTTCTTCCCATCTATTATCTAATCGTACCTATCTCTACTCTATCAGCGATTGTGTCAAAGACATGATTTACACCCAAATAACGTTCCTAAGCAATTGATTCTATTAAATCTATTCTTGTTCTTCATTATTTCTCCCCTCCGAAAGCCCAACTCCATATTTCTCCCATCTTCGTAACCTCTCTCCCTCTTCCTCTCTCCTCTTCTCCTCTCTTCTTCTTCCTCTCTTCTCCTCTCTCTCTCTCTCTCTCACTCTTCTACTCTCTCTCCTCCACATCAACTCTTCAGATCACTTATCGACTTACTTAAAGTGACTTGGACCACCTGCACACATTTTATTCCTTTTATATTAAATATATACAAGAAAAGGAACGGTAATTGCGACACTAGAAAAGTAATGTTAAGAAATTGAAAGCTATAAAACTGAGAAGCGAAAGGAAGAAAATTCAAAAAAGTTATGGTCATTTTATATTATAATTTCCGTTCTTCAAATCTTAGGTAAATTCATTCTTTTAAAAAGAACATTATTTTAAAATAAATAATTAAAAAAAAAGTAGAAAGGTTGGTGTCTACCCCCCACTTAGTGTTTCTCTATATTGAACTTTAAGGAGATACAGTAACTAAATTTTACAAAACTGAGAACCCAGTGATAAGTTCTGTATAGATAATTTTAAAACGCCTTATAACTTAAAATTAAAAGTTCATCTTCGTTTTTCTATTTTTTATAGTCTAATCTACGAAGGATAAAGGCCAAATGCACTACACAGAACTTAATATCCCCCAGAGCGTAACGAGGGCATGACAGTATCTTTATCAAATGATATTTCCAAATACTCGCCGTTAACACCATTTAACAACAGTCCCTGGACATACATCTGATCTAAGACGAAAATATAACGCTATCTCGTATAACCTTATTCCTAAAATAATGTTTTCTCTGACGTTAGAATTCATTATAACTAGCTTAATTTCAGAGCTATATTTGGTGCGTTGGAAATCATGAATCTTTCTTGCGGCTATAAAGAAAATTACGTCTGAAAACTCTCTGAATAGTGACGTAGAGGAAGAGTTCAATTTCTGTACCTATTACCTCTGCCCAACTTTACCACAGGTATAGAAACAGTCATAAAGAATAATACATTTAATATGTCATCTGCAATTTATATACGCAAATATAAGCTCCACTCTTTTTGAACACATACTCACACCACGACACACATATACTTATCATTCTTCTATTATATAGATACTAATACCTTATCAATACTTCTACAATTATATATATTATTATAATATCAATAATTATTATAGTATTATATATATATATATATATATAATAGTATATAATAAGTAAATATAAGTATTAATAGTAATAACTATATTATATAATATATATATATATATACTATATAATATATATGTGAGTATACGATGTAACTACCATAATATTATAGTAATGAGATTAGTATATAATATAATATATATACTTATTATATATATCATATATATAATATTATAATATACTATATATATATATATTATGAGTGCAATTGTCTGTTCCTGTGTCTTGCATGTGCTTCTGATGTTTATTTTAGAAATATGGTGGAGAAACAAATAATATTAATCAATTTAATGTTAAATGAATTTTGTATTGCCACATGCAAAAAAACGTTCGCAACTATTATTCTTCCCTCAATTGAATTTTGCCATAACTTAATAATATGCATAATTTGTGATATATGATATAGTTATATATATACATAATATATATATAATAAATAATATTATTAAAATATATATATATAATATATAATATATATAATATATCCATATAAATTATCTTATCTATAATACATAAAAATAATTTTAATATATATATTTTTATAATATAAATACTATATGTATATATTTATTATATATATATAAATTATAATATATATATAAATATATAATATATAGATGATATTATATTATAATATATTATAACATATATATATATATATATATATATATAATATGTATATATTATATTATATATATATACATAATTATTAATATCATTTTAATATACTAATTATTTATAATATATAATAATAATAAGAATAAATAATATATATACTATAATATATATATAAAAATACTTATCATTTATTTAGTATATATATAGTATTATTTTATAATATTTATATATGCCAATATATATAATAATATGACATACATATGATATATATATATATATATATTATATAATGATATAATAATAATATGAGTATACGTACTCATATATACTATTAATATAATAATATAATCATATATATACTATATATCATTAAAAAGAATATAAAAAATTATGTATATAATATAATCATATTATATAAGTATTATAATATATACTAATAGTTATATTATATGATTATAATATATATAATAAATATATATATATATATATATATGATATACTATATAATAATATATAGTATATATGTTGTATGGTATTTATACCCTTGCAATATAATACCTATGTTACTTCACAATTTACATTGATTATATTAAAAGATTAATAACTATTATTAATATATAAGTTAATTTTTAGCTTTCACTCCTTACATTAAGAGAGCCTCCTCAGAAACAACCTTAATAGAAGTGAACAATAATTTAAAAAAAAAAAATAATAAGTAAAGGATTAATTTGTAGGTTGGTTGGTCTTCATGTCCTTCATCTTGATATTACCGAAACATCTTGAAGAGAGTAAAAAAAGAGTCTGAATTTTGTCGAGCCTTTGACATATAACATTTCACGAACAGCCTAAACAATCACAAGAAAATATTAAGAAGCTTCCCCTATTAAGATTTTGCAACCATTTAGAAAAAGAAAAATTATTGGAATTATGTTTATATTTTACACATATATAATTTCAACAAAGCTCGGGCGAGACTTCAGGCTCAGACAAAATCAAACTTTTTTACTCTCATTCAAAGATGTTTCTCGGCGCAATATCAGGATGAAGGGCACATGAAGTCCAACCAACCTACAGAATTAGTCCTTTACTTATTATTTGTTTTTAAATACAATGTTTATAAATATGTTGAAAGTTTTTTTCTGAGGAGGCTCTCTTAATATAAGGAGCGAAAGCCTAAAAATAACTTACTGTAAATAGTGTTTTAATCTTTTAATATATAAAATTGTAATTGTTGTGTATTCCAGCTAATTGAAAAGGTATTAAGATACCAATATTTAATATATTATACTATATATATATATAATATATATATATAATATATATATATATTATATATAGTAAAATATAATAATATAATATATTTATTATATTTTATAATATTATGATATAGTAATATATTAATATAATATATAATATATATACATAAATATATAATATATATAGAATAATATATATAATTTAACTTACTTAGCGTACAATATGTAAGGATATATACTTAATATTAATATATATATATATTATATAATTTTATTCAATATAACTATTTATATATAACTATATAATATTATGATATAATAATATAATTGAGATAATATATAAACTATATATATAATATTTTATATATATAAATATTTATAATATATTATGATAGCTGGGTTGAATTTTGGGGATAACCAAGCATGGTCAAATTGGTGCTCATTTTGCGAGTTTTACTCAACTGTCTAGGGCCCAACTTAGCTTATTTTTTAAAAGACTTCAACTATATATTTTAAGAACGACATCAACTAATAACTTGAAATTTCTATAATCTATTTTCTTCAAATTGGGAATTTGAATAGCTAATCGCAGAAGCCTACATTATCGTACCTCATATACAATCACCAGACTATTCGACGTGTTATTGAGAATATAGTATTCTGGGTGCAGTGCTTGCTATCTACTATTAGTTGCAAGACGTATCATGAATGATGGCAACAAGCAATAGAGCGAGCTGTATGCAACATTCGGTTATCCACAACCAGCTGGTCGAACATCAGCACACTGGCTGCAGGATGTGTTATTGGAGAGCACAAAGTATCCATCAAGTAGTCAGACAAACGATGCCAGTGTTACTGCATCTAGCAAAGTTAGTGGCAACCAGAAGTGTTAAAGGCATATTACACCATTAAAAGCAGGAGCATTGCCAACAATTAAATTTGAATACAGTGGTATAGAGTGAAAGTGAAGAGACTAATACGTGAATCTCAATGATATTGATGATAAAATATTCAAGAAATAAACATCCTTCTCTAACATATCAAGATAAAATGAGAAGACTTCATTTTCTCGTCCTCTTCGAGATTTAGTCGCGGCAAGTGTTGTTCATAATCGTATATAGTTTGAACGCTATAAGTGAAATCAATCGAATGTCCAAATGAAAAGAAAAAATCCCGTTGTATCTGGAATGGCAATTTTGGCTTGTTCAAAACACTTCAAGACGCAAGATAATAGGAAAGGTGGACAAGGAAATAAAACAGAGGGAAAAACATGAAAACTTCAGGGAAAGAAGAAAAGGAAGACTGGTTGACATTTGAAAAAAGTAAGATTGAGACCATCATATAGAATAGCGATCAAAAATGATTAGGTAAGTTCAGAAATCAATTATCAGCAGTGAGATGAGTGTGCCCTAGAAGATATCATTTTTCCTTTAGAATCAGAAGAAATGGAAACGTTATAGAAGTCACCCTCAAAAAAATAGATTAACGCCAGTATCCTGAGTGGTGTAAGTCATTAGAAGAGAAACAAATGTGTAGCAATAGATCTGACGAAAGGCTCATAGTTAATGTTGCCCTCAAGGACCTCGGACTTCTGTCACCAAAAAACGCTGTTGATCAATTAGTTACAACGCCAAGAAAATACTGAGAGAGTCAAACAGTCAGAGAGGAGCATTTGCTGCAACACAGAGGTATGTCTGCATTGGAACATGGAAAAATAATGAAAAACACTTGATCGATGTACTGGATTGCTGTGTGCGGTAGAAAAAGTTGAGAGAAGAAATACGTGCGAGTGTTCATTTCCAGATGCTAATGGCTACATCGATCACGATATAGTCCTAACTCAGGAGATCCCACGAGAGATGCTATTTAAGTTTGAAATTACTGTGGTTATTATTAGAACGAACAGATTGTCTACAGAACTTTAAAGAGCAGTTGATTGCGATCATGGAATCCTGTGAATACGGTAACAAGAATGGATGAATCACACTGCTTGGTGAGTTACATCGTTAAAAGACCACATTCATGGCTTCATTTGCATGTTGCATTTATATGAACTGCCACTCAGGAGATATTTGCCTGTTGTTCGGCTGGCGAAAGACAACTGGCTGCCATCGTCACACAGGACCCTAAAACCAAAACTTGCTCTCATTGACCTCAGACCAAACCATCATTAATTTATCAAGTCCCAATTCCATAGGTCGTAGTTGAATGTTCCTGACAGCTTACGAACAGATCTTGAAGTTCCTGGACCAGCTGTATCTTATCTAAAACATATTTATCCATTCAGCAATGCGGGTACAAAATCGCAAGATCAATAACTAATAGTGTTGCCGGGATTTAAACTGACAGATACAGAAGTGCCATTAAAGCCATGCAAGAGAAGTGGACCATACTAAATAGGCTAACAGACTGCTCGATTGTACGTTTTACAAACAGAAATCCGCATAGATGCATTCTGAGGTTCGCTCAGCGTTTGGTAAGCGATTCGTCACCGAACTTCTCTGCCCGCCATATGGATTCTATATCCGCTCCATCCCTTCTGTCAAGATGTTGCAAAGAATTTTCACTTTATATGGTATCACAGTATCAAAAATTTTCTCCTGAGGATCAGAAACATCATTTCTCCAGTGCTCCTAAAACTCCTATATTTGTCAATCCAAGAAACATTGTTCTCTAGCTGGTATAGTTTGCAGAGGACACAGTGCGAGGAACTATTAGAAATATTGATATGCAAACAAATACTTCAATACAAAGAAGAAAAATTTCACAAGTTCCACCAAAGTATGACAAGAGTATTCGACTGCACTTGATAGAAAGGCAGCTATACGTCGTATTCTCAACGCACTTCCTACAGTGGAAACCATTAGACTGGGGAGAGACTCCTATCACCCCCTCCACTCTTCATGTAGACCAGATATTAGTGATGAATATTTATGGTTAGTAGTCAACAAACTTCTGCTGAACTAACCATAAGATAATCCAGTTCATTATCTATTAGGTCAGATTTGTTGAAAGGAAATGACAAAGATGTTTCGTCGTTGTTGTCTAGTAGGTTCAGTTGGGTATTACAAACCTCACCTGCTTCAGAATCTAAAATACTTTCAGTACAGACAAATCTGATTTTCTAAAAATTGAATTTTTTGTTACTTATGCAGTGCTGGTTAGAGCATGTAAGAATGCTAAGGATATTTAAGTCTAAACTGTATATCTGGCTATAATATTATATTTTTTTTTTAAATAAAAATAGATAAGCAAAGGTTGGTATGAAAAACAAATCTTGTGAAGAAACTTACTTTTAACACATTTCAGTTCGTATCTGAAGTGAGCACCAAACATAAATTTTCAAATCTGGAAGAAAAATTGTCTCATCGTTTCAACCACGGCTTAATTATATAATATATATAATTATATATATAATATATAATATATCATCTATTTACTAATATATAAATATATTTATATTACATAAAACTGATTATATATATCTAATAATATATTAATATATAATAAATAGTATATATTGTATCAATATAGGTTATAATAAATTCAAGAGTATATAGTAAAGATATAGATAAGTTAATATATATATATAAGAATATCTATTATATAATAAATAGTCTTATTATATATATATATTATATATATATATAATAATAAGTATATAGTATTTATATAATATATATATATATATATATATATATATCCCCTTCCACCTTTTCCATTCTAACGTACTTTCTAGTTCTTTCGTTTCTCACACTGTTCTTTCCACCGTTAGCTTTTCAATAAATCAATTTCTGACGTTTGTATTCTATTTTCTTTTTTTGTCATACGCGAATTCTCTGCCCCATACTTTGATGATATTCTTGTCCTATTGAAAGCAGAAATCCATCAAAATCTTTCAAAATGTATTTTTGATTTATTCTGTATTGTCCAAACATCCTATCCACTTCATCTCTTCCCTTTCCATTCTTGCAATAATGTTGGCAGTGAAATTTAAAATATTTTCTTTCTTCCTCTGCTCAATTTTCAATCTTCTCCTTTAATATCTTCATATATCATTTCTTTTACTTTCCAGTATGACCTTGTTGGCAAATAATGCAGATTATACTATTTTCATTTTAAATATGCATTTTGTGTTTCTTATGCATTATACGTTTTGCAAGAATGAATATATATCTGGTTCTAATATGAAACCCACTACAATCTTTCATTTCCTTGTTCCTTCCCAAATATTATCCTCCTATATATTTATCTTTCACTCCTCTCATCCTCGGGGATTTAACTCAGTTTCTTAATACATACCATTTTTATTAATTTTATATCATTCTTTTTTTTTTTTAAATTATTTTTATAATCATTTACACTTTATTATTTCATATAAATAATTTTTGTTTAATTTAGTTTTTTATTTTAAATATTATTTTATCAATTTACTTTTTTCTATTATTTTACCATCAATTTCCAATCCTGTTTCATTTATATCTTCTTTCTATATT
Organism: Trachelipus rathkii; assembly: GCA_015478945.1. Classification (NCBI taxonomy): domain Eukaryota; kingdom Metazoa; phylum Arthropoda; class Malacostraca; order Isopoda; family Trachelipodidae; genus Trachelipus; species Trachelipus rathkii. The sequence goes on along the minus strand of JABUQX010007759.1, from coordinate 3,433 downwards.
TTTAGTATTTATTTGTTTATTTGTTTAACCCCCTCCTTCCCTCTTCCAATTTTGTATTCCTTCTCTACCATCCCCCACCTTCCTCAACTTTTTCTCTTCCCCTCTCAATATTCTTCCTCCCTTTACTCTCCTTTCCAACGACAGAAATTCATCTTCTCAAATTTATATTTCCATAATGTAACGCAATCCAAAAATGTGTTTTTTAATAACTTTCTATTGAAAGTTTGCGAAAGAAACTTCAAAAATTAATTCGATACGATTCGACTTTCGATTTTGATCTTCTATCATCATAGACTTCATTATCGGTAAATAATTTATTGGTATAGAAAAAGTTATAATAAATGTTTAGTCGTAATCTGAAACTCGATACTTATAAATGAAGTTTTAATAAATAAAAAACTTTTAATAATAAATGATATTTTTATGTATAATTGCAGTAAAACTTAATTCTGCAATGTTCGGTAAAATTCTATTAAATTTTGTAAAATTCTACATTTTAAATTTTTTTTTCTTAACATTCTATAAAATTCTGTAAAACTATAAATTTCTGTACAATACTGTGAAATTCTTTAAATATTTATTAATTAAAAGACGTTACAATGTAAAGACTTATTATATTTATATATGAGAGTGTTTCTTTATCAAGATTCTTAATTTGAACTTAAATTCATAAAATGATTAAAATGTTTAATTAAAAATTTAAAATTAAATACCATTATTTTATAAATAAACATTAGAGGTTAATGGCAAGTTCTGGATCACACTTTCCTATTTTAATTTCTATTCTTCCTACAATTTAAGCACTTTCAAATGACTTGTATCGGGTCATGTCAACCCTTGATTGATTGAGAATTCTGCTGCATTTAATGTTTACCTCTAGCCTTTCCAACAAGAGAACACGCACATACACACACATACACACACAGGCATATATTTATATAATATATATATATATATATATAATATAATATATATTATATATATAACATTATATTATAAATATATATATAATATAATAGTATATATATATATTTACAGTTTAAAGAAATTACATGCAGCCCTTTTCAAGGGGGGTGAAAAAAAAACATTGGAAAAACCTACCATCCCCAGCCTAAGGCAAATCTCTCAGGTGAGCGTAGACGTGGGCTTAGAGAGGAAGATTAAATATAGCTAGAAAAAGAGAACAAAAGAAGGCAAAGAGTTCCACAGACCAGAAGAGCATGGAAAAAAAAAAAAAAGAAAGAGGCAGAAATCTGAAAATGTGACCAGTTTCGGTTCTTCAATACTCACGAGCCAAAACCTCCATGCGAGAGCAAGGCACCCTTGTTTTCTTAGTGCGAGGGCGAACAATGAGAGTTGGGAAATGCGAGTGCCAACTCCCCCGACATCTACCATAGTAGTAACCTATAGAAAAAGATAGTACGCCAACGTCACGTCGCAGACGATAGAGGTCAAGTGGAAAGAAGGGAGAAATAATTAGAAAGTAAGGGACATGTTTATAGTTTCTGCTTAGCGTTTAGACTCAACCCTATTTCTCCAAAGAAGGTTTGAGCCGGAGCTCCCCCCAAATCGTGAGAACAGTTACTCTGCCAAAAGTTCTCCAGACAAGGGCGGTTAAAGCCCTTATATAACTGGAGTAGCTGTGCAGAGGGGAAAAAAAAAATTCCCGCAACCTTGAACAGAACTCCTCCCACACCCCCCCCCACCCCCCAGTTCTTTTGAGGCCACCTTAGCCACCATTGTAATATGAAATATGAGGTTTTCAAGACAATTATTGTTATATGGGTTAAGACCAGAATGTTATTATATTCACAGGAAGGACGGTCTAGACCGTTCGAACGGAAAATTAGCGAAAGTAGGATATGTTTTTGAAGGATAATATAGAGAAAGTTGATTTTTAAAAGAGATTGAATTTTACAAGGTTGCGGTGACCCCACAGGAAATACCATCCAGATCGACAAAAGGGAGAAATTAGAACACGGAAAGCTGGAAGCGGAGGAAACCTAAGAAGCAAAGAGGAAGCAGATTTGAAGTGAGTGCAAAGTGGACGAGTTGAGTCGTATCGGAATAAGAGACTCAGTTTGGAACAGATTAGATTGGAATACAATGCATGAGAGATCGTTGATGCAAAAGTAGGAATAAAGTTAGGAGATAAGACAGAACTAACCTTGCGGAACACCACAATAACAGGAAAGGTAGAAGATGTCGCTTCATTTACGAGTGCTGGATGAATATAGACGACGACAGAGAAAACTTGACAGAGTAAGAAAGAGAAGAGGAAACCCAAAGGAAGGGAGCTAGAGAGCAGTGACGCGTGCCACCCGGTCAAAAAGCTTTGATATGTCAAGCGCCACCACGCAACGACTCCCCATGATCCCTAAGGGTTTAAACCTAAGGGCAGAAACCATCTAAAGCAGTTAGATAGGAAAGTATTTCACCAGGTTGATCTTCGAAGCGACGAAGCCCATTACTGAATTGACTTGAAAGAAGGGAGCGAGACTCCAGATGATCCAGGAAATGAGAGTTAAGAAGATTTTCAAAGATGTTAAATTAGAATACAAGTGAGAGCTATAGAGCATTAGTTAAAATTATCAGAGTGGCTTCCTTTTTCCGGATTGGTTGACATCTATGCGAGCTTCCAGCACTGAGAAAAAAAAAGTATTAGTATTAAACATAGAGAGTAGAGTTGAACGACGGTAGGTGTCAGTTCAGAAGCACACTCCTCCCTCAAAACACGGTTAGGAATGCCATTCGGCCACTAGCCTTCCTGAAGTTCATAGATCTCAGAATCATGTGTAATCCATAGTAAAGACTGGAAACCTGAGAGTTATTATCTTAAGTTAGAGGATAAGGGAGAAGGAGAGGGTGCCGAACGTCAGCGTAGAATTACAATGGAAAAAAAAAAGAGCCGGAAGAGATTGGGCCTTTTCAGAGAGATTAGAACATAACGTCATTGCGCAAAATAAGGGAGGAAAGGCAGATTTACAAAGCTGTTAAACATGTTTTTGGTAAGGACCAGAAATTTTTATCAGTAGAGAAACCAAGCACAGGTTACTTTCTTTTTTTGTCGCACTTTCTTAGTGAAAGTATCTGCACTCTGCCTGTTCGAATAGTATCCCCTGCCAACCATTACGAGCAGAAAGAAAAATTAGTAGAGTGATAGGATAGAAGTAAGAGTTTTTCCATGCACATATACGCAAATGTCTCTCTCTCTCTCCTGAATTTTCCAGTCAAATACGATCGAACCATGGGGTTTGAGGAGAAAAAGATTTTAGTTTTGAAGAGGAATGAAAAACCTGCCAATTCCCATCGTGATACGCCCCCACCTTTTTCATGCGTGATCCGAAGGCATCCCCAGCGGTCAAAACCAGGATTCCCCCACGTCCCCCCCACCCCACCGGGTTTCCTCCCATTCCAAGAGCTACGGCTAGTT
>JABUQX010007758.1:42500-45178 GCA_015478945.1 Trachelipus rathkii | reverse complement strand
ATCTACCATGATAAGGTAAAAAATAGGAGACAATATTTAGACTTTAAATGTATTTATTTGGAATAAAATTATTTTTTTCTGAGGAGAGGAAATTCGTAATGAAGTTAGCATACGGAATAAATTGTAAAAACTGGAGAGGTTTGTTAAAAGGGAGATGTAAATAAAACAATTAGTATGGAAGACAAAGATAGTTGTGTAAAGAGAGATAGTGAATACGTTGAGTGATAGGCGTAATAGTTTTAAATTCTAAATTAGAAGAAATTAATTTGAATGGGTCTTTGAGAAATTATCATTTCACGCCAAGTAACCTTCTTATCAATTTGTCAGTAAAGATATGTAATTTGGGTTGAATGCATGGCACAAGAACATTTGTCTACCCTCAGACCTGTGATTGCTGGAAAAATAACAAAGTATTATTTCAACCTCATAAAAGAGTGTGAAAAGATGAAAAGAATGTTGAGAAAGAAATCCCAAGGCTAAGATGGTCAATCTACAATTAATATCCGAAATTTTAAATAAATTTTTTGCTATTCTAGAAGAAAAAAGCCATCAATTGATAAAAATACATACTAGTTTATTTGGCTAAATGAATTAATTAAGCCAAGTACGACTCGGCCTACTTATTAATTTACCTAAACATTTTCGGAAAGCCTTATACTTGGTGAGAAGAGGTTTACTTGTACTGTACAAAAATCATATATTGAATTACAGAAAGTAAGACGTCCTTTGAAAGTTGTCGAAAAGTTTAAAGAAAAAAATTGTCAAAGCTTGTGGTAGTGTGATTCGAAGATACCTATGAATTAGCATTTTGTGGAATAAAAGCCTAATTGTTTGATATGGCCATGAATAATAATAAATACACTAAGGGCACTGTGGAAACCAAAGTTATAAAACACACAAGGCTCATTTGAAAAATAGATATTCATTCCAAACCATTAATAGTATATATAATATAATATTATATAAATAATATATATATATATATATATATATATAATATTATATATATATATAAATATATATTATAATATATATAATATATTAAAATATATATATATAATATATATATATATAGGCACTTATCCTTTAAAAAGAAGTTACATAAAGTGGCATGATTTCGAAGATCGCAGAACTCTGCTCAGTGCAGCCCAGCAGTGTCACTTGTTAGCTAAACTCCAATAGAAAGATAGCGAGAGTTTCCCACAAGTTGCTTTTTTTTATCATGCTAATTTTATTCCCCCGCTGAGGCCGAGAGACCTGACTCTTTCCATCTTTGCTATTTAATTTGCGGTATCCCTTAGGTTTAAAAAAAAACAACAAAAAAACTGTTATTGGCCAACTTGTCCCACTATTGCCTGGAATCAGGGTCTTGGAGCCGGAGACGGAGCCGCAGCGAAACTTTTAGGGACTGGAGCCGAGGCGAATTTGGGGATCGCAGAGCCGCGAGTCGAAAGCCGAAATTTAAGACCTGAGCCGAAGCCGAGTCGGGCCGCAAAAAAAAGAGCTGCCTCCGGCTCCGCAAAATACAAAATTAAGTAATATATTAATTTATTACTACAGGTGGTTATATATAATATATAATATATATTATAATATATATGATATATATATATAATATATATATATATATATATATATATATATATATATATATTATAATATATATATATATATATATATATATATATTTAATAATTTAAGGACATAAACCTCCAATTCTTATATTCCAATATTTCAATTATTATAATATATATATATATATATATATATATAATATATATAAATTATAATATAATAATATATATTATATATAATATTATATATATATATATATATATATAATATATATATATATTATAATATATATATATATATATATAATATATATATTCTTTTTCCAGAAATTTTATTATGTATAGATATTTCAATAATAAAAAAAAGTTCGGTACTTCAGTATGATAATTAATTAATTAAGTTAAAAATCCTTAGAAAAATCATGTCAAACTAAACCAAAAATCAAAACACCTCATTATTTGAATATGATTGACTCACTCTGATGAAAAAATACTTCATTTGTCAATATGAAATAGTTAACACAGTTGATGGGCAACAGTCAGTTCGATCATGCACAAAGAGTCTACCTAACTACCATTTACTCATGGGGTGACAATACATCTATTGGATCTTAAATAATGCGACATTTAAAACGCCTATTATTCATCCAATTGCTGCAATTGTTAAAAAAGAAAGGTTAAGCTAAAGGTAATCAGGATAAATCTTTAATTTCAAAACTCAGACTAAATGGAAACTTTTTCAGTTGCCATTTCTGTCTATGTAAGTTGAAAATTCAAAATACAATTGATTATAATGGTTGTTAAGATAGTGACCCATTAGTTTTCTTTGCATTACCAGGATTTAAAGCAACTGTGTGGAGACATGGCTTAGAAATTGGAAGTCCCTTTAGACTGGAAATATATTTTCTAAAAATAGTTCTAGAAGAAGAAATAAACAAAAAAATAAGCTTAAAAATGGCATAAAGGGACGCTTGTGCATTTAAAAATGGAACTTACCACATGGGCAAAGCTAATGTATTTGTCAATAATTTATATTATTGGACGAAGAAAAAACAATATTACTCGAAAACGTTAGCAGTAAAAGAAAAAAATACTCACCATTTC
>JABUQX010007758.1:30000-37500 GCA_015478945.1 Trachelipus rathkii | reverse complement strand
CGTTCCTTCAATACGTAATTAAAAATCAGAAAAATGATATCGCTCGAGCAAAAAAAGTTAGATTTTTAGCTGTGTTTAACGCGATATTGTCGATCGGTTTAACCTTATCGTTTTTTGATTTTGAATTACAACCCGAGTAAGAAATGCCCGTTATCCCTATGCTTGCTAGAACGAATATCTTGCATTAAAAGAAAGCGTATGTGCTTATCTATTTAATGTCAGCTTTTTGATCTACCAAGACAAACGTTGAAATCAAGCTCATTGTGATGAGCACTCCACAGTTGTAATGATGAGCTAAATAAAATAAAAATCGCGTGAACTCAAAAGTTATGTTCCGTTTTGCGCCACACGAAGTTTGTTGGTGTTAGAACCACGTTGAATATTAGTTATGAGATTTATCCATGGAAGAATTAGATTTAAAGCTAATTCTATTGAATGACATCCATCAATTAAACACGGAGCCTATCAACAGCCGCCAATCTTGTATGTTTACCTTTATCGTATATAACTTGTCTAAATTCGACTAAGCAGGAAAAATGAGCGAACCTTATCAGACATTTAAGATTAATTTCCTTAGCCGGCTTTGTCGAATTTTAGCAAGTTATCTTACGGAAAAGCAAATAAATTTGCTAAAACAAAGATTAACGTAAGTATTGACAATAAAGACGAACTCGGTACGCATAATTGCTGCGAGCATCTCGTCGTTTCGATAAAGCACAAATGCAAAAACGAAAACGGCTTCAATAGCATGATATTTCGGAGTAAGTATAAATTCTCTCTCTCTCTCTCTCTCTCTCTCTCTCTCTCTCTCTCTCTCTCTCTCTCTCTCTCTCTCTCTCTCTCTCTTCTCCTCTCTCTCTCTCCTCTCTCTCTCCTCTCTCTCTACATGCTTAAAAAAAACTAATAAAAACTTGTATTTTAACTTTAGGAAAAGAAACACACACTTGTGAATTGTGAAAAACATTTCTGTGCTAACTTTAAGAAACTCCGTACTATTAGTCGACGATTAATTACTATAATTAGTGAAAGCAAACTTATTTAGTTGAGTTTGATGAAATCTCAATTTTCGTTTTTTTAAGAAAGACATTTGAAAAAGTGAAAAGTTCCGGTAAATACCGGCCGGAACCGGAACTTTTAAAAAATCGTGGTTCCGGTACATCCCTAATATATATATATATAATATTCGTAAAATTTGCACTCTGACATTTGTCTGAAAATCCATTCACCTCTAACGTTGAGAAACTACTATGCTTCTCCATCAATGTCCAATTCTTTTATTCGTAAGATTTGCAATTTTTTTCTTAAAAAAAAATTTGATTTTTGTTTCAACCCCGAGTTTTAAACCAAGAAGGCTACTACTCCTGTAGCTGTAAAACAATGTTTCTGAGTTTGCATTTTTACAAGTTAAACTTGTCTACCCAAAGACTAGCACTTTGCTTCCTGTTGAAATTTAGAATTTGCACTGAAATGTTATTCAACCAGTTCTTATTTAGATCTTTAACCCAGAGGTTTTTAACCTTTTTTGGCTACGACCCAAAAAATTAACAAGACGATCAACTTCGTGAGTGACCCATTTGTCTATTTTGAATTTAAAATTACCAATGCAATGCTCATAAGTGTAATAATTGTTCGTTATTGAACAAAGTGTAACAAAATATTCTTTAATCTACACACATTGTCGTGTTTTGTATGCTTTGAACACGAAAAAGGTTTGAAATTAATATATATAATATATATATATATATATATATATATATATATATATATATATATATATATATATATGTGTATATATATTAAATAAATAATATAAAAAATATATATATATATATATAAGTGTCAGCGTTCAAATGGTCGACACGACATAAAAAAAATTCCTGTACAGCCCGCCGCAGGCGTTAGGTTAGGTTAGGTTAAGTTAAGTTAAGTTAAGTTAAGTTGTTAGATTGGGTTCAAACCTAAATACAGATTTTTTTTTTTTATATATATACAAATGGCGACCATTTTGGTCATTTTGGACTAGCTTCCTGAAAAGTTACAGTGACCCATCTCGGAAGTTTCATCGACCCAAATTTTGGTCACGATTCGTAGGTTAAGATCCCTTTCCCTAAAAATGTGCAATCTGAGGATTCAAACGGGTCTTAATTTTTCAAACTGTATCTCCGAGCCTCAATTTGGCTTTTGTTTCCTATTTGTATAGAGCTCTCAAAAGATCATGGGATTTAGATGAATATCTTGCTACTGCAATTCCTGTATATACTGAAAGCTTTTGATAGAGTATGATACAAAATCCTTATTTGCAATCTCCCCTTGTTCGGTTTATAAATTTTTTTTTTTTATGTGAAACATTTAGTTTTGTAACTTTTTCGTGTTTATTTTAAGAAGTTGTTTTTCATTAGGCTTTTTAGAAAGAAAATTTCTTTACTTAACTTAATTTTGTATAGCTTCAGACTAAAAGGGGGGAAAAAAGCTGAATTATCTTTGAACCTATTCAACATACTGTATATATATTTTATAACTCCGATTCAAGAGATTTTAAAATCAGTCTACTTTTATGCAAGTACAGCAAAATTTCTAGATTCAGCTCTTGCTTCAGCTGAACACCTAGTGTACTGACTTCAGCTTCACAACTTTGGTGCTAACTAATTATTAAACCAAGGGCAGGTTTCGATTTTGGCCTTGTGGGTGGAGGGAAAATCCGTAGATTTTAAATTTGGCATAACTTTTTTTAAATTTCATCCAATTTTGTATGAAATAAAAATCAAACTGCAGCTTTCCCTAAAGCGTGGTTTGTGTGTGTCTATTGTGTGCTTTGTATTTTCATTTTTAGAAAAAACATGCTTCTGATATTTTTGAGTTCACCTGTTCCAATTTTTATCGAATTGACCCCGAAATTTGAATACATAGATGGGTGTATTGCCAAAAACTCTCTACTCGGATTTTTTTTGATATCTGCCACAAACACCAGAAATTCCGAACCCATCTTAAAATAGTTTTCATCTAGTTTTCATCTCCCATCAAAAATAGTTTTCAAAAGTGAAATATTGGGATAATTTTTTCTGGTCATTCGATCAACTTGAAATTTTCAGGACGTATGTAGTTGGGAGAGAGATTACAGATTTTTTATTTAGATAAATTTTTTTTTTTTGTATATGCAACAACAGATTTGTCTTTTTAAGGGTCGGAAAAAGCTACAGTTCGATTTTTTTATTTGGTGCAAAATTGGATGAAAATTAAAAAAGTTAAGCCAATTTAAAATCTATGGATTTTCCCTACAACGTCCAAACCGAAATTGAAACCATCCTTAATCAAAAACTCTTGTCACCTTTATTGAATGACCCAGTTTACAACTCTATAAGTGGACGTCATAATTGTATTTAAAAAGACATTTTTTTCTAAGCCTTTCTTCAGTTGTTTATGAACTTTAGAAAATGTCCGTATATTCTGATGTCTACTTCGTTAAACGATGTTGGGCTACAATAACAGGAAATTACTTAGAATTAAGAATATTTTCATAATATAGCCGATTTTTATACTTCTTTTTCAGATTGCAGCAGCGAGAGCACTTTTACGAGTTTTAGGTGCCGCCAATTCCACGGGGAAAAGTTGCGGACGAGTCAACGAAGGAATAAATAAAATAGGTTTGACAATTCCGGGCCATTGTAAGGTAAGTTTGAGAAAATCTTTTCATGCAAGATATTGCCTTATAAAGTATTGCGAGTTTTCTTAATTTACAGAAACTAGATCTTGTAACATGACGCAAAACATTTGATAAATAGCAAGTTTTTGATGATTAATGGAGCTTCATTTTATTAATTTTTTACGAGACAATTTTATTTTAGAATCGAAATATGCTAGTAGATTATAATTTAAGGATGCCTAATAAAGAATTATATAGAATCGAAGCTTTATTTAGTAAGGAAAAACAATAAAATATATTTATTTATTTAATTTAATAAAAAATTTTTTTGAATGTTTCCGAAAAGCATCATTATCATCCTTTTGTTAGAGAAATTTGAACATTTCTTACGTTTCCACACCTTTTCACATTTAATATATTTCTAGATCTGTGGCGAGTCTATACCTCGCGGGGAACACCGTGCCCATATGGCTTCTCACACCGCCCATCGACCCCTTCACTGTGCCATTTGCGGGAGAGGCTTTCATCAAACGGAGGACCTCAAGAGGCACATAAGGTTAAAAAAAATTTCCAGTTTCTTTTTTTTTTTTCGGAAACAAAATAGTTAGATAAAAGAACATGAACCTCAGTTGAAAAGAAAGCCCCCCCCCCCCTCCCATAATCTCATGTTGGATGGTGAGCAATTGGAACAAGTCTCTGATTTTAAATATTTAGGATAGATGTTGGATGAAAAAGGAACGGATGATACAGTGTAGTAGGAAAGTTGTGAATGTTAGGAGGTGACTGGTGCAATTAAATCCTTGGTGGATACAAAGGGACTTAAGTCTTGAGTGCTTTAGGGCTTTTCGTGAGGGTATGTTGTTACCTGTATTAATGTATAGTAGTGGAACTATGGTATAGAATAAGAGGTATAGATCTAAGGTACAATTTGTTCAGATGGACAATCTTAGGGGCGTGTTAGATGTGAGAAGAATTGATAAAATGAGGAATAAACGTGTTAGGGAGTTGTGTGGTGTGAAGAAATGTGTAAATGAGAGAATAAACGAGAGAGTGTATTGAGATGGTTTGGTCATATGGAAAGGATGGATGATAGTCAGTTGGTTAAGCGAATGTATAATGGTAAGTGTGCTGGGAATCGACCGAATGGGAGACTGAAGAAAGACTGGATTGAGTTAGTAAAGGATTGTGCGAAGGAAAGGAATGCGAGTTTGCCAGAGGCGAGAAGAATGGTGCATAATAGGAGTGAATGACAGTGCTTTGTGAGGGAATATGGTTGTGAATCTGGACCAGGGGATGAACCCCGCATTGACGAGATGCCACATTGAGGGTCCGTCGCCGTCTTGTGAAGCTCTAGGGAGGATTATTTTGACTGCGACGAGCTCTCACTTAAGGGTATGGAAAGGATGGTAGGGTTGGCTTTCCTTTCCACTTGCATCATGCTCCTTTAATTAAACTATTCTATTTACGTGCATGTTACGCACCCTACCCCACATCTAGTAGGAAGACAAGGGAGGATGAAGAAGATATATATATATATATATATACATTATATATAATAATAATGATAATATATATATATATATATATAATAATTATATTATATATAATAATATATATATATATAATATAAATAATATATAATATATATAATATATATTATAAATATACGGTATAATATATATTATAATATATATAATATATATATATATTATAACATTATATAATATATATATAATATATATATATATAATATATATATATATATATATATATATAGATATATATATATATATATAATATATATATATATATATATATATACTATTTCCTATTCCCCAGATTGGTAAAGTGCGCAACATACAACCGACAGAAAAGTAAGTTAGAAGAAAAAGTGCCAATCGAAAAGAAAGCGCCCCCCTTCCCCTTACCGCTCCACTTTATACCCCCAGTGAGAAATCGTCGCAATCAGAAAAATGCACCCTGAGGCTTCACGTGACCGCGACGAACCCTCACTGTGGTATCTCGCCAATGTGGGGTTCATCATCTGGGCAACCATACCCCCCCTCACAAAACCCCACCATTCACTATTGTTATGCACCTTTCTCTTAGCCTCTTCCAAACTCACTCTCATTTATTCTCTCATTCAGGCCCCTCTTCACACCACACAACTGCCTAATGCGTTATTCCTATTTTATCAATTCTTCTCCACACCTAAAACACGCCCCAAAGATTGTCCATCTGACACTTTGTCCCTTAGATCTAAGATCTACAGCTCATATTCCTGACCACCATAGTTTCACTACTATTCATTAACACAGGTAGGTAAGAACATACCTTCATGCAAAACCCTAGCGTACTCAAGACTTAGTCCCTTCACATCCACCAAGGATTTAATTGCACCAGCCACCTTTCTACCATTCACAATTTTCTTACTACATTCTGCATCATCCATTCCCTTTTCATCCAACATATACATCTTAAATATTTAAACTCAGAGAACTTGTTCCAGTGCTCACCATCAACATGATTTCACACCGCGGAGCTCTCCTCACTCAATACCATAACCTTACTCTTATTCTATGTTTACTTCAAACCCTCCTTTTAACATCCTGCCAAACCCATCTACCAATTCTCTCAAACTCTTTTCAGATTCACCGCACAAATCAATCACCTCTACAATAAGCAGGGCACCCTCCTCTCTACCCATTCCTCTATCATCTAACACCTTCCCCTGCCACCCCCAACTCTAATCTTTCTAACCCCATCCATATACAAATAATTAACCAAGGAGAAAACATCCCTGCCCCTCCACTTCGCTATGAATATTAAAACAATCACTTTCGACTCCATATTCTTACAACGCTTCATTATCGCCATACATTACTTTTGATCCATCAGAAACCTTACCACTAACACGTAATATCACTAACAACCTGCAAAGACTTCCCCTATAATCTTGTCATACCGCCGTCGCAACCATATAACCTAAATACAATTCATTTCTTCTCCCTCATTCTCAATCATTGTTTTAATGTAAAGATTTGATCCACACATCCTCTATCACCTCTAAATGAAACCTTGTTCTTTGCCAACATCACATCACTTACCTCTTTTCAACAATACCAGATATCTTCCCTACAACACTCAATAAACTAATTCCCCTTATCCCCTTACACTTATATAATTTTACTGCCCTCCTCCAATCTCTCGGACTTACCTCATAAAAGCTTCGTACACAAACTTCCAAAATCCATTCAATCACCATTTCCCGCCTCCACCTGGTCCATTCTTCACCAGAATTTCATCTTGCTTGCGAGATTTGCCATCTTCAACTTTACCCTACCCATACCTCTCCCTACAATACCTCATCCTCAAAAACATTTTTCTTTCACCATCAAACCCACACACATTCACTATCACTTCTTCATTACTGCCAATGTTATGCAGTTTTTCGAAGAGTTCCCTCCACACTCTTGTCGCACACATACATTTCATCAGTTAGGAAAGCACCATCCCTATTTATTATTTTATGCAGATTTCCCTTACTCTCATTCTTAACCTTTCGTGCTTCTTTACAGAAAAGCTTTTTATTCCCTTGTAAGTCCCTATTCATCCTTCTTCCAAACTGCTAATTTACCTCATTTTTCCTCCTACATATGTAACTTTTAGTCTTTCCTTTTCCTCCTATATGATTCCAAACATCTTTCTTTTGAGACCTCACTCATCGCTTTTTTCAACCACGCCTCTTTTTTTACTTTTAACCGCTTGCATCACTTCTTCATTCCACCATTCACTGTTGAGGTTCTTACTTCCTACTTTTGCTCATCCACATACTTCTCTTGCACTACTAACAAAGGCTT
>JABUQX010007758.1:0-25000 GCA_015478945.1 Trachelipus rathkii | reverse complement strand
ACAGTATCGAAACAAGGAGCTATAAAAATTGAGCTCTGAATTACCAATAGGAGAGAAATGGTGTACTACTTGTAGTGTGTTAAAAAAAAAACTTGTTTTTATTGTTTAAATATTACCTGGTTTTCGACAGTCTGGAATGTGCCTGAGTTCCCCAACCATATTCTCCAGATCACCAATGCTTTAGATTTCTCACTTCGATCAGCGTGAATGGAGCGAAACCCAAATGAGAATGTAAAAGATCCCAACATGCCACATACAGATACGAATGTCCGATTTAAGTCATGCATATTTTTATATCTAACCGGGATGTCTCATTCAGGTGTATATTCGGAAGTAACATTACTAGTATATGTATATACGGAATGAGGGCAAGTATGTGGATAATTTGTGAAGATAACAAATAATAACAATAATAAGGAAAAAATAAAAATCTTATCAATTTATTCATGATTATATATCTTTTTTAAATTAATTTTATAAATTAAAGAAAGTTAATATATATAATATAATATATATATATTATATATTAGTATATAGTATATATATATTTATATATATATTTATATTATATATATATATATATAATTATTATATATATATATATATATATATATATATATATATATATATATATATATATATATATATATATTTTAGTTTAATTTTTTTTACTAGATCGATAGGAAATAATGTATATATTAATTTTAGGTGCGAAATTTATGCTTTTAAAGATGCGAAATATGAAATAATAGACTCCAAATTTCATGTTTATATTTCTTATCTATGCTGGAAATTAACGGGGGAAAAAAAGAGAGACCTCACCCAATTTTCATGAAACTTATATGAAATATTTTAAATACTCTGTAAAGAAAGAAAAACGTTAAAAAAAAAAGTTTGAAAAATGACCCTGAAAAAAAAAAATAATAATAATAATAATAATAATATGTAGCCACCGAACCTCTATCCCATGAATTGGGGGATTCATTACCTACCGTAGTAGGTTCTTGGTCAGGGGAAATTAAATTATATGTATTTTCCTAAGTGGTGGATTAGAGTTCGCAGGTTATCTAGGCTTGATAGCAAGCCCTGCTTCTGTTCAACGCATTTGTAAATTCTAGCCACCGTGGACTTGGTTTCGAATCCAGAAACATGAGAGAGAGAGAGAGAGAGTGTGATTTTGTATGTTATAATAGACTGTTCTGTTGTGTGTGTTGGCTATGTTTTTAGTGATGTATGGGCATTGAGATTAGTTTAATTCACTATGCGTAAACTGTAATTAAATATTACAGAAAATCTCCTACTGACGGCAATTTTTTTTGTGTGTCCGTTCAGGTAGCCGGACAAAGATTCGAACCTTTCATTCTAGAGAGGGGAAAAACTATGTAATTCATTAGCGTGAGGAAAGACTCGCTTTAAATGCATTTACCGCCAGATTCTTCTATGTAAAATGTTTTAGAAGCCTATGATGTTGAAGAAATATTTTTTTATTTTCCAACACTACGGGTCGGGGGTACGGAAGGCGGAGGCTCCCCTTAGAGAATTGATCGTGTGCCATGCATTTATTTCGCGCTTGAAAAAAATATAAATGTTATTTCCTAACATTTAGTAAAAATTGTAAAATATTAATATATATAATATATATATAATAATATTAATATAATTATTATATATTATAATATATATAATTATATATAATATATATATATATATTATTATATATAGTATTATATATATATGAAAGGGCTTCCTAAAACTAAGAAATGTCGTTAATCTCACATTCCCTTGTCTGTGATCTTTAATAAACAAATAATCAATAATACTTAATAAAATTACTAATAAATAATAATAAATATAATAATAATAATAATAATAATAATACATTGAATCTTAAAGAAATTTGCTTTTTTATGTTTCTAATAGTTTCCCATATATATATATATATATGATATTATATATAGATATTATATATATATTATATATATATATATATATATATTATATATATATATAATATATATAATATAATAATATATACATATATATATATATTATTATAATATAATATATATATATATATATATTTATAATAATTTAATATATATTAGAAATAATATTTTATAGGTAATTATGCTTATATATATATATATAGCAGTATATATAATAATTATAATAGTATATATTATACACTAATATATATATTATATATTACTATATAATATAAATATATAATATATATATATATATATAATATATATATAATATATATATTATATATATATCAAAATGTAGCTATCATACCGCAGTCTTGGTTCGTCGCAGAGGTAGGAAAGGCATTTCAACTCTTTTTGCTTTCCCTCTCCATATAGTATAATTCAAATATTAGCAAATCGTTTAATATTTAACGGGAAATATTTGATCAGGGCCGACGATCATGTAGGTTCCTCATGTTCATCACCTTAAACTGACCGAAAAACTTTTCAACGGATTTTCCGACTGTCGTGATCAATTCCTAATTTATATTGTAACTGGACTGTATGTACATGAATAAGTCTCTCCCTCATCTCTGATGCTTAAGCTCTTACAAAATACTTCTCATTTTTACTGGTGCTTTTAGATCATTATTAAAGCCAAATCTGTCGGCCGAGAGATTAACATTATACCTCTTTTTCTTCGATGAAACTTTTAATGCGCAACACCTAAATTACGGTTCATGAAACCCCCCAGTCATCTGTTCTTTTCAGCAGTTTAGTAGTAATAACTGTTTTTCTATGTAAAAGTTGTGTTTGGTTATTTACCAAATTGCAAATTCCACTTGCCAAAGTTATGCTTTTCAGCTTTTATGTTTTCACTCACTTTAAATCACTTATCCAAAAGAACTTCTGTACTTCAATTGAAAATCATTTACCTATCCAATTTCTTTTGATCCAGCGAGCATACTCGTTTCTCTTTAAAGGATTCAATAGGTAGCAGTTGTTTTGGTTCACTGCAAATGGTCGGACCACACCTCAAAGACTTAAACCAATAATGGGAAAAAAAATGTCTTCCTTCCACTGCAATAGACAGAGAGGTAACTTATACCCGTTTACGAAGTTGGTATGCCAAATTGACCCACATATACCAAGTGATTCGGTTACCCGCTTCCTATCATCAAAATAAATACTATCGTCGATTCAACACGTTTTCATAAAAATGCAGACCTTGCTTACCTTCTCTGCAGTTTGAGTCACAGTTTGAGTTTGAATTATTCCCTTCTGTTTGTTCCCACGAATGTTTCTAACATTCAATTACGACTTACTAAAATGTTCCGAAGATTTGATCTTTCGAGGTGGGTAACAACTTTGTTATGGACATCCTGCCATTAATAGCTGCGGGCATTGTTTACTGGGTGTGCCTGTATACATCTCTTTATATATAATATATATATATATATTTATTTATATTAATATATATATAATAATATATATATATATATATATATATATATATAATATTATTATCGAGAACTATATATATATATATATATATATATATATCTATAATCATAATATGACCAGGCCCACCATTGTGCTGATTTCTTCAGCCCCAGTGTGGCCGCTTCATGTGTACACTATGTGGGTCCCTGTACACTAACTCAAAAAATATATTATATATATATATTTATAGAATTATATATATATTATATATATTTAATATATATAATATACACTATATAGTTATATATATATATATATATAATATATAATATATATATATATATATTATTTTTTTTTTTTTTTTTTTTTTTTGTTATTTTTATTTATATATTTTTTTTTTATATATATAATTTTTTTTATATTCCTTTAAATAACTAAAGCTTTATATTATTCGTTTGTTTCTACTTGAATAAACTAGAAACCATTTTTATTTAGTCTATGAACTAGTCAATTTAAATATAACTTTCATCCTTTTTGGGATGTATTTGATCTAGAATTTTTAAGCTTAGAAAGTAAGTGATATGAGAGAAGATGATCTTTCTTCTTTTATTGTCCGAGAAAATTCTATGAATTTGAATTATTTTTCTGTTTTTGTTTTTATAAGGAATTTGTTAGATTTTTTTATTTATTAATAATTTTTTTTTTCTTTGACAAATGTTTTGATTTCTATACATGACCAGAATAGTGATAAGTAATTTAAAACAATCCAGCTGTATGTCTTTTTTTTTCATTAAAGTAATACTTTTTAGTTGAATATATATATATATATTAATATATAATTTATTAATATTTTTATAACTTATATATATATATAATATAAATATATATATATTATAATATATATAAATATACTTAATATATATATATATATTATTAATATAATATAATAATTAGTATATTTTTTTAATAGAACTAAAAAATAAAGGTTTATCATGACAAATATGTAGTCACAAGCGTATTATTACGATATCTATTTGTTAAATACTTAATAAAAATCCAATTCTCGCAGGTAAGTTTATGTATACTTTTCCAGCATAAATTATTAAAAAAATACCCATATTCTAAAGTTAAGTGGTTATATCCTCTACAGCACTATTGTTAAGTTGGTGGGATATATAATATATATATATTATATATATATTATATATATATAATATAATATATTTTTTTATAATATATATATTTATTATATATATATATATAATATATATATATATAATATATAAAATGTTGTTATATGAAATATGTCTTTACTATCTGGCCGCAATAAACTAATATAACCGAGTTGTAGTATAAACAACAATATAATTTCTTTATTATATATCTATCTTTGACAGCATTCTCTATCTCTATATTTTTCAAGTTTATCCACTGATATCAGATTTTTTCAAATCTTCAATTATATAAGTAGTATATAACAAAAGAATTTTCATAATTTATGGGTTTGTTCAGTATATTTTTTAAAACGATTCAATTTTGCTGAAGTTAAATAATCATACGAATAATCAGGGTTATAATGTGGTGACCAGTGTTTTGTCTCCTATCAACTGATTATTAAGGCAGGGATGCTGTGCAAGTAATCAGTTTGTGGCAAAAAATTATGCATGATTTAAGGCCTTTAAATCTTGCCAATGCCTTACAATCCAACTACTAGCTAAAATTTATCAGATAAGAACTAGGCCTCCCAAAACTATATTGGATATTATCACAGTATAAATATAGTAATGAAATGCAATATCACAAAATTACAAATTTGAGAGTATCGGTATTTTTTAAGTTCTTCTTTCAACAAATATTTTAACTGCATAAAAATATAAAACTTTTCATATAGTAATACTTTTATGCAACTCTTTGTTTATTCTGCACACTTTTTTGCGAATCGTGAATATGAATTTGACTTGTAAGCAGCACTTGGTCGTTTCACACGAAAGCTCAAGTGATAATTGAAATAAATAATTCGTTTTGCATTTGCTACATCTATAGCCTTTTCATTTTTATTTTATATTTTTCGGTGATCCAGGAAGAATTTGCTTGATGACAGATTTTTTTTTTGGTTATCAAAAGATATTTAATTTTTATCCAAATCCGGGATATCTTGAAAGTTGGTTGGTCACTCATTATATCACTGTAACTATATATTGAAATATACAAATTAAGAGATTAAATAACCGATATCTAATGAATTTAACAGCATACCATATTCCACACATTTGTTTGTTATAAAAATTTGGTTAAATATAATTTTTTATTTAGACTCAGAATTAGATTTTGTGTTTAGTGAAATAAATGTTATTCTCTAAAATAATTAATAAGGAACATGTTGAAATGGTCTTTTAAGGCATGGCTGTGGAACCGGTGTAATTTTTTTCCCCGACACCATTATGTTAAAATGACGCGTCTTCAACTCAATCACTTTAAAATTGCATAATTCAGGCTCTTGATCCTTTTATTTTCACTTACAATTACAAATCTAAAATAAATAATATATTTTGGAAGGTTGCGGAGCCAGAATTGCAGAGCCGCAAGTTTTTGGGTAGAGTCGAGAGTTGGGCCAAAAAATTTTTTGGATGGAGTCAGTCGGTTAATTTTTTTTTTTTTTTTTATACTATTAAATAAGGGAGTTTAGAATCGGAGACATAATTTTAAAATGATAAAGCCACAGCCGGAGTTGAAGCCAGCAAATAATCACTGGGGTCTGCAACCGGACTTCCGCAACCGAGTTTTAAGGTTTTATAAACTATATATACTAAAATCACTATAATAAAAAAGTTCTAAAACTATAGAGTTTATTATTATTAAGATTTATATTTAAATTCAAAATGGAAAATTCAATTTATTTCATAAACCGAAAAAATAAAATAAAATAAAACTTCCATACGTTCTGTGGTAGATTTATTTTATATTCCAATTTAATTTTTTTAAAAAAATTATTTTTTCCTCATAAAACTAATTAGAACTACAAAAGTTCTTAAATATAAGATAGGTTTTATTCGGCCGGATGCAATATCCAATGCACCAAATGCATAAATATAAAAAATCAATAGACTTTTTATTTTGTCATTTAATTTTCTTTATATATTAACATTGTAAAGATAAAACTCATTGTTTAATTGTAAACCTAATAAAGTTTTAAAAACCTAATAAAAGTTCTTTTTTAAAAATTGTTTTCAAAACCTTATTCTATGGCAAAAAGGAACACAATACACCTGTCAGAAGAAATTCTTCTAATGAGAAAGGATGAATCATTTCAAGTCTTTGTACTAGAAAAAAAAAATTTCTAAGGCAAAGGTAACGATTATAGTAATATAGTTGTCAATATCTTGTACTCGAATTCTTTTTAAGATATTTTAATAAAGGAAAATAGTTATCGTGATTTAAAAAGTCTTAAAATTTATTTACAATACTTTTAATTATATCATAATATTAATACTACGTTGGTTTCTTTGGTCCTACTGTATTATTTGCTGCTGCATTTGCCCGTAATACAGCTCCTGGGTTCGGGTATGGCCTCATCTGAAACAGAGGTCCTGTAGCTGTAGAATCTACTCCCGTTTTTGCTTCGTTTTTGTCTGGCAAGCCTGACGCCCAAGTTCCCCTGTAATAATGATGATAATAATAATATGAACGAAATATAATGATACTAATATATGTTTGCTGGTATATTCTTTCTTGTCAAATATATAAGCATTAAGATAAGAGTTAAAAAAAAAATATAAAAAAAAGAACCTTACCTTGGGCATTCGGAATACGCAGCAGGATCCATTGGGTCTAAAGCCTCGGTATTTTCTTTCCTTTTACTTACACGTTTCTCTCTACTTCTGTCTTTTCCGCGCCTTTCTTTGGCGTCTCTATCTCTTCCTCTTTCTCTGTCTTTATCTTTATCCCTGTCTCTTTCCCTGTCCCTATCTTTATCTCTCTTCTCTCTCCTTTTCTCTTTCTTTGCAGGTTTTCCCTCTTCAACAGATTCCTTCAAATGTAAAGAAAAAAAATATATGCATAATGTTAAGACAATTTTCCATTAAAACAAATTAGATTTTTATAATACAAATATATTCAAATAATAAAATCAAGCAGATATTACTCTAAACCCCAGTCAGCTCTTCCCTCTCCCCTTTTAAAAGTATTTTACACTTACAGCACTTGATTCATCACTACTTCTTCTGTCTGCTTCTTCTTTAGCAGACAACTTTCTCCTCTTCTTCGGACCCTTTTCTTCATCGGAACTTTCTTCATCCTCTGATTCTTTCTTTTCGTCACCTTCTTCCTTCAATCTCTTTTCTCTTTCTTCAAACATCTGCTTTCTGAGTTGTGCAGCAGAAGCACTGACACGACACTTGGGATGTCCTGGAGGGAGCCAAGATACCAAATCTGTTTCAGTGTTCCAGTAATAGTAACGTCTCCTAAATGTACAAAGCAATAAAAGAATAAACACAAATACACAGCGATCTAAATTTTATTTAGTAGTAATAAAATTGCTACTTAAGTTTTATTATATAGTTAATGTAATTCTTTATTAACAGTTTAAAAAGTGACTAGTCAGGCAGTAGTTCTTATTTTTAAAATGATTTTATTACTATTAAATTTAATTAAAATAAGGGGTTCAACCCCACACTTCCCTCCTCTAGGGCACTAAAACCAGAATTACCAAAAACATTATTACTGGTATAATAATATTTCTTAGTTTCAAATAAGAATTTAACACAAAATATGTTTCGTATGTATAAGACCATAATAGTTTATTTTTCTAACCTTAAAAATAAGAAATTATTCTAGGAATACATCACGTCTGCACTTTAAGAAGTTTAATGTGTTATAATGAATAAACTAACACATACCAAACATACATACACCAATAATGTAAGTATGTCGGTATAGTATGTGTTTAAAACAGAAATAAGGCTAAAATGGTATGTCATAATATGAGTCAATAACATTGTTAATGATAGACAAAATAACCGCGCAAATTTTTTTGAAATAGTAGATTTGTAATTATGCAAAAAAAACATCCTTAACTACACAAAATAAATACTATTTAATACTTACAAGCCAATGTCCAAGATTTCTTGCCAATGAGCAGGCAAAGGGTATTTGATAAGCATTTTGATCCTTTTCTTGCTGTACTCTTTGTCTAATTCCTTTATCTCTTTCCACTGCTCTTGACATGCTGGGCTACATTCGTGGTAAACATTCCATTTGTTAGGACAAGAATACCATCCCTGAAAATCATGAAATAAAAATAAGATTTTTTTTTTTTTTTGAGGTGCACAACATACACCAGAAACAGAAAAGTCAGTGGAAGAACAAGACGCAAGTCGAAGGAAATTGGGGGAATAGAGAATTTCAAAAAAATTGTAATAAGCATGTTAAAGAATAGGATTAATGTAATGGGTTGAAGAAGCAAAGAAATTCAAATACGTAGGGGTAAATATTAAACAAGTAGAAAATCATATAATGATGGATGGATCAAATAAATTATGTAAAAGGGGTTTGAATGTCCTGAAAGAGAACGATTTAAAGAAGAGAGAAATCTCAATTGGCAAGAGATGACTGAATATAGAGCATTAGTTGGAAGACTGAATTGGTTGGCTCAACATACCAGACCTGATTTAGCATTGGAAGTAAGTTTGTCGAGTAAGAAATTTAAAGAAGGTAGAACATCTGATATGAGAACGACAATAAAAGTTGTAAGAAAAATGGAGGAAAAAAAAAAAAGTGAAAATGGTATTGGAGAGACTGGAAGGAAAGAACCTGAAGATTGAACTCTATGCTGATGTTTCGTTTAATAATGTGAGAGATGAAAACACAAATTGGATTCATGTATAAATGATGAAATAGGTAATAGATGCCCGTTATTGTGGAAATCGAAGGTTGCTAAAAAGAGTAGCATAATCAACAATAGAGGCAGAGGCTTTGAGTTTGGAAGCCGACGTGGAAAATGTCAGCTACTTAAAAAGCGTGTGGGAAGAAATAACCGGAATAAAAAAGATTGGGATTCAGATAGGAACTGATAGTAAAACACTTAAGAGAGCAATAAAATCGACAACAGGGGTGTTAAGTAGGAGATTAAGGATATATAGATAGAACAGCCATTAAGCAAATAATGGAAAGATGGAAAATAGAATGGATAAGCAACAAGGAGCAAATAGCAGACATTCTTACAAAGACAAGGGTTAAGAGTCAGAGATGTTTAATTATGTAAATAAATTAACAAGAAAGGAAAGAGAGGAGAACTGTGATGCGGAGGACGAGAATGTAGTATCAATGAGAAAAGCATCACTATGTAAATACAATAGGGTTTTAAGGTAGCGTTTAGGCAAATGGGAAGGAACAAACATTTGACTGAACGAAGTAATTTAAGGATTAGGGAAACTTTAGTTTTCTAAACATTAATTTTGTTATATTTGCTATTTCTTTTAGAATAAAGGAAAGAGATCCCAAGCCCCAAAGTTATCTTAAAGGTTAATTTAATAATGTGTGTTAAGAACAACGAATTATCGTTATCTTTCACTAATATCTTGGATAGAATAGGTTTTTTAACTACTGAGAAAGTGTGTGGAAACGGTCTGTGGAAGTATGAGCCCTGTATGAAACTTGTTTGTCATTGTGAGAATCCTAACCTGGTGGTATACATGAGTATGTGGGCGCCTTTCATGCTTGTGTGTGTTACACGTTTTCCCATAGTTGGGAACCTATTTCAGTAAGCCATAGTAGTACTTGATGTTCCAATGTAAGTTCCCTACATTCTGAAAAAGTGTTATGTAAACCTAATATAAAATAAAATATACAATATCACAACTTAAGATAAACTTCAGCCGCAGGAAAGATATTCATAAGTAAGTGTATAAACTCTTATCTTTATATCATAAAAGAGTTAGGCCTAGATATGTATTCAAACAAGGATACATGTTGGATTAAAAGGAAACAGATGATGCAGAGTGTAGTAGAAGTTGTGAATGGAATGGAAGGTGGCTGGTACAATTAAATCCTTGGTGGATACAAAGACTAAGTCTAGAGTGACCCTAGGGTTTTGCATGAGGGGTATATTTGTTTACCGGTGTTAGTATATATAGTAGTGAAACTATGTTGGAATAAGAGGTATAGATCTAAGGTATAATCTGTTCAGATGGACAATCTTAGGGGCGTGTCAGGTGTGAGAAGAATTGATAAAATGAGGAGTGAAAGCATTCGGAAGTTGTGTGGTGTGAAGAAAGGCGTAAATGAGAATGAGTAAAGAGTGCAGTACGATGGTTTGGTCATATGGTAAGGATGGATGATAGTGGGTAGGTTAAGCGGATGAAGGAAAGGAATGTGAGTTTGGCAGAGGCGAGAAGAAAGGTGCATAATAGGAGTGAACGGCGGAGTTTTGTGAGGGGTATGGGTTGTTGGGCCTGGCCCAAGGAATAAACCCCACATTGACGAGATACCAGTGAGGGCTCGTCAAAGTCTTGTGAAGAATAGGGTATATTTTTTTTTTTTTTTTTGACTGCGACGAGCTCTCACTTAAGGGATGGTTGGGGAGGGGGGGGGCTTTCTTTCGACTTACGTCATACTATTCTACTTAACTATCTTATTTTCCATGCATGTTACGCCCCCCCCACCCAACATCTAAAGAAATATATATGGATCAATAAAAAATGTAAATAATTTGGGAATCATTTCGTGTCTTTGTTAAAAAAAAAAAGTTTAATATGATTTATTTTTTTATTTATATTTGAATTTTTTTAAAAAAATTTATTAAAAGTTAGATTTAGAATTTTTTTTTTTTTGCATTTTCCTGTTAACCTAATATGCCAAAATAAGAAACTTTCATTTTTGAAAATAAAATATTTAAACAAATAAACCATAAAATTCCATTAAACTAATTATAACAAAAAATATTAGCGGGAACATAAAACAGAAAATACCCAATTTGGTTACCAAATTTTTAGTTAATATTACAATACATGCTTTAACAAACCAAAGAATAAGTGGTAGTAATATGTTCGGTACCTGAAATTTGTCAAACTTTTCAGGAGGTGGAGGTGGTGGTGGAAAGTACGAGTTCCAAGCGTCTTGCCAATGAAGTACGAGTCCATCTGGAGGTTTCATCGTAGTTCCTCGGCACTCACTCTCTCTTGTACATCTCTTATTAAATATAATATAAATAGATAAATAGGATTATTTGTAAAATTATTTAAATTAATTTATTTAAAACATGGTGCTGTCTCTTTTTTTTTTTTTTTTTACTAAATTTTGCTTAAATGATTTATTGGACTAAATGCAATAATAAAATAATAATAAATAATACATATAATCAATAATAATAATAATAGCTGGTTTTGAAGTCAAACAACTAGTGCTATGCACATTAGTAAAATAATGGAATCAACTCATATTCAAACTAATATAATAATAATAATACGTTCAACATCTAATTAAATCTTAATATCTGCTCTCAAGTTCCTTATTGGCTAAATTAACATATTATACTTGTAGTTATTTCTACTTAAAACCAATTATAATAATCTATTCTGTAGTTATAAGTCTATAAATAATTAAAATATATTTTAACAAATTATTTATTATTAACATAACAATTAGTATTAGTTATATATAATTGGTAAATATAGTTATATGGATAGGCTGTTAAATTCATTTAATAAATATCGGTTATATTTAATCTTTTTAATAATTTGTATATTATTCAAAGGAAAATATATATAAATACTATTAAATAAATAATTATATATCATATTATATATTAATAGTTATATATTGATAGATGATACCACCAATTATCTAAGATATGATTCCCGGATTTAGGTAAAATATAACAAATTAAATTATCTTTTTGATATAAACTCACAAAAAAAAAATCTGTTACATAAACTGACGAACGAACTTCCTGGTAATCCATACCGAAAAAATATATATAATAAATAATGTAATAAGGTAATAGAGGTAATATAAGCAATAAACGATGTAATTATATTTACATATATAATTATCAATACTATGAAGGCTTTTACGTATTAGTGTTATTATATAAGAACGGTACAGCATATTAATGATCCTGATTGCATGGCCATCGTGTGGCCATATCAACTACAAGTATAGATTCCATATTCTAACTCAGTATATTACGACTCAACAGAAATATAAATAGATAACTGGACAGATAGATAGGTAGATAGATCAAGTAATAGTATAGATGATAATATTCAGTTTTATCTCTTATATGGCAAATAACTACTCACAAGGTATTTTATATTTTTATGCTTTAGTATATTTAATATGTATTTATTTGTTTTTGATAAATAAAGTAAAAGATACTTAAAAAATATACCTCTAATAGTACTCTAACAATAATTTAGTTCAAATTTTAATTGTCTAATAATGAGATAATATTGTGATACATTTTATTACTTTACTTTTACTTGTTAATATTTATTACTGTTATATATGAGTATATATCCTCAATTATTAGGTTTATTGTATGCTAGCCATAGGCCTTTGGTAAGTTGACTTTTATCTGATAATATTTTTTAGCTTATATTAACTTAGTGTGGAGAAAATATCACTGCAATTTTTCTTAACAAACCATTACCAAAAAATGTGCAACATAATATTTGGCATCATAACAACTGATATTATCATTGCTTAACCACATAACTTGAGATATTTTAACTCGAAAGAACAAAACACTGGTCACCACTACAGATTAATAACCCTGATATTATATATATACGGTTTATATTGATTTATTTATAACTCCCAATGGATAACTAAAATAATATTGTAAAATCGTTTTAAATAAAATTACCTGAACAAAACCCCATAAATTAAAATTCTGTTTGTTAATTATACTTACCCATAATTTCGATAAATTTTGGAAAAAATAATCTGATATCAGTGTATTAAACCTTTGAAAAAATATTGAGAATAGATCTAGTCAACATATGGAAAATCATTATAATAATAAATAATAATATTATAATTATATGTATTTAGTTTCTATTCAAACATAGCTGGCGGTGTTTGGTTCTCTTGGTTGCCTTTTTGAGATTTTGAAAAGCTATGACACAACGGCGTGGTTGAAAATATCTCCAGGAGCCAGGTTCTCCTTAACTCGGTGTCATCTGAACTCGGTCTTCCATATCCATGGAGGAAACAGCCTCCTCTCTTTATTAAATGCCTTCTGTGTCCATGACAGATACCATCCAGTGCTACTTATGAGTTGCTCTTCTTGTTCTCATAATAAATCGCTATCTTTAACTTGGTCCTGGAAAAGCTCGTTCCACGGAGTGCGCAGTTGTTCTAAGTATATTGTTATTTGCTTATTCATCGGCTAATTTACTCAATGACATTCGTATATTATTACTTCTATCCAGCGACGGTCATCCTTCAAATTTTTTCCTTCTATGACTTGGTGACTGGCGCGCAAATAGCTTTATGTATTGCTAGTGTGTCCGTAATTTAACCCTATTTTATGATAAGGGCAACTGTGCGAAATCTAGACTATTCGTTAGAATTATTTCACAATGAGCTAGTAATTTTTCACAAGCTTCTATTTCTCATCCCACCAATAAACCTTACAGCTATATTAAGTTACTATTCGGTAAATAAAAGTGATTTCGAAAAAACTCTGACTCCACCTTCCTCACCGTGACGGAATTTTCAACTCCAACAACCTAAGTTAATGTCTTATGTTATCACTCAATCATCCATAGTGTGTTCAAAACCCTTCTCAAGAAAGATCTAATGAATTTGTCTTGGGGTACTCATTATAATTCTCAAATATAGATCAAGATCGTTATGATCTCTTCTCGGAAGAGATTAGGTATACAAAAATTACCCTGACGAGAATTGGATTTTTAATTAAAGTATTTAACATATAGATATTCTATAATTTTAATTACCGGTTGTGACTATAAACATATTTGTCATGGATTAACCTTTATGTTTGGTTCTTTTACCTAGGTTATGACGATGAATGCAAATCACCTCCTTGCTGGGTGCGGTCTCAGTACTACTTTTAATAATATAAATTACCAGGGAGCAAATATATAAGTGCGCGGACAAGCTAAGTGAAGAAATCTCAAACGTCTAAATTTACTTCTATGTACAGCGAGTCATGCAATTCTGTAAGTGTATTATATGGGAGAATTTGACGTACGATCGGTTTTTTTATCAGAGGCAAAATAAATAACGATGCCAACGACCAACGCAACGTAAACATCTAAATATTAATGAATGGTATTCTCTTTATTTTATTATTAAGAACATAAAGAAAGAACTGAGTGATACCCCTTAATAGTTTATGAACAAAAAAAAACCTATCTTATGCTCTACAAGGCTTGTGAAGATAGTTGTTTTCTGTTAAAATTTCTGGTATCCACCGATAGTTCTTTGATGATGATGTATAGGTATAATCTCCAACCACCGAACTTCTGGATTCCTAAGTCGAGGCCAAAAAAATAAAAATTAATTTTTAATAAATATCAGACAACTATAGTTTCTGTTTTTTCCTGTTAAAACACTCAAAAATATGGCTTAATTATTATATATAAAAACAATGAAGTAGATATTCAAACAGCTTAAGTTGTCATTTTGGCCAGAAGATTTGGTCTAGAATAAGGGAGTTGGTATTCAACAAGTGTGGAAATTAGAATTAAGATAGAGCGTGTACCAGAGCAAGCCAGTAGTGTCTTGGTTGCACCAATCGCATCATCAGAGACCCTTCATATCCCAAGGAGTGGACTAGGGACATTTCTTTATTTGGACGTCGCCCCTCCTATCAACTGCGAGACATTATGTATCCCAGTCATTTTGATGACAAAATGAAAGAAGGTGTGTGTGCGTGCGTGCTTGCGCAAGCGCGCGCGTGTGTGTAAAAGTGTAGGATACTGTAGATCAATCTAAGCTTTAAATTTGAAAATTATCAAGATCTACAACAACAAACTATCCGAGTGAAATAAAAAGAATATATCAATATAGGATGCATCAGTTTGGTTTATACCATATTTAAATGACCTAGACTCTTCCTGCAGAATCAATATTGCAAAAATAACCCTTGAGTAATAGGAGAGACTATGTTTACATCATAATAAGTCAAACAGCTCAAATATTTTTGATGACCACAAAATGTTTTCATTTTGAAAAATTTTTGATGTATAAGTGGAATCGAAAACCAAAATCAAAAGAAATTTTTTGCATGAAAATTGGTTTTCATATTAAAAAGACCGACTATGCATATTAATATTCTCATTAATATTAATACTATTTAATATTATCATATTAAAAAGACATGGAATAAAGAGAGAAAACAGTATTCAACAATGATGTAATTTATTATGAGCACATATTTTATTGTTAACAAAATAAAAGTATCCTGTAAGTTGGGAAGAAAAACCTTAATTAATAATACCTTAATTAATTATAATCCTTAAAGGAATCTTTTTGGTTTCATTTTAGAATTCACATAGCCTAGTCATGACCATTGTCAAAATATTATTATTATTATTATTATTATTATTATTATTATTATTATTATTATTATTATTATTATTATTTTTCTGATCAATTTTTGAAATATTATTGATTATTTATTATTATTATCTATTATTATTCATTATTATTATTATTAGTTACGATTTGGTGATTTGATAACCTATAAATATGGCACTAAGGTGAAGTTCATTTATCTTCTCAGCTCTCCTTCCTTTCGTACTGACATAAATTTATGACCTCCACCTAAAAATATTTAGTAACAAATAAACTTACATTTCCTTCTTCCATATTCGTATTGATGGTTTTATAGCTAAGACTCCTGCTGAGAAAGCTATTCGGTCCATTTTTATCATCCATATCTGCTCTTGCAATTTAAGCAGAGTTCATTCTTCTCTTCCCCTCTTCCCCTCAGGTTTCAAATACCTTTGCCTAAGATTACATTCGATAAGGTGTATAAAATTCTTACATCCCTGATCGCTACGAAGGCTTGAACTCCGACGGCTTCTCTCCTTCTTTGTTAAGGAATAGTGCATCTAAGCTGGCACCGGCCCTAGTTCAGCTCCCAGTGTCTAAGCACTGACACTTTTTATCAAAGTTAATGCTTAGATTAATAATTAATAGGTGTATGTTACCTCGTTTCATGTAGAGTAGAAGTTCTAATCCGGTTGCTTAACCATCAACTAACTACTTTCCTTGTTTATAAAGTTTTTGAACCGTTCCAAAATTCGCATATCCTTGATATATATATATATATATATTATATATCATAGACTATAAATGGTATATATACGTATTTAATGATTATATATAGTCTAATATATATATAATTATAATAATTAAACGTATATAAGAAATATACCATATATATAAATATATGAGATATGGTATACGATATGATATATATATATATATATATATATATATATGGCAGACAAATATAGTATGTGTATATATTTGAAGATATTATATATATATATAATATTATATATATATATATATATATATTAATTGATATATAATTATATTTATATATATATGTAATTGTATCATATTGATTCTTCAAACTTCTCGTATGGTCGTTAATTTTATTATATATATATATATATATATTATTAATATATATACTCATTAGTAATATATATCTTCTAGACTATCGTAAATATATATATAATTAAGTAAAACAAATAAATTAGGCCTACAAGCACACCTGTTCTATACGAACACTCCTTCTTTTTTTTCCATCTCTATATATGTACCTGTCAACCATTGATGCTCTTCAAATACTGTAATCACAGTAAGTATGGTATATGCTTAATAAATATATGTGAAAGACATTGAGGGGTGGCTAAAATTAGATAGCCAGCTGCGCGTGGCAACATACAATGAGACTCGAGCATGTATCATTAGTGAATAGAAATATATCGTAAGTATAATATCCGGAAAATATTGTCAATTTTGGAAATGTCTAAGACTATATTTTTTGACTATAGGCATGAAATGTTATATAATATATTAATATTATATATTAGGTATATATATATTTAGGACTTGACTGAATATATTTTCAAATATTCTCGAACGCAAATGTTATGCGAATAATTTTTTATTAATATTCGCAAATGTGAATGCAAATATGATTTTTTTTTTTTTAAATATTCGCGAACGCGAATGTGAATGCGAATATTTTCTCTTAATATTGCCGAATGCGAATGCAAATGCGAATATTCCATATTGTCAGCAATGTGCCACTTTTTTTTTATACTAGGTATAAGTGGAATATTTGAATGAATAAAATACATTCAATAGTCAAGGAATGTGAGAATGTTGTACCAGTTGATGATGCAGAGAGAAGTGCCATTAGAAGTAAAGGTGACAATATATAACAACTATCTTACGACCAACACTACTATACTGGTCGGAATGTTGGGTACTGAACACGACACAGAGGAATAAAATAGAATCTGGGGAAATGCGAGTATTGAGATTGATAAGAGGAGTAACGCTGAGAAACAGAGTTAGGAGTGAAACAATAAGAGAGGAGCTGGGAGTTCCCCCAATAATTAAATGTATAGAGAGAAACCAGCTGAGATGGTTTGGACACGTTCGGAGGATGAAGGACTGGAGATACCGCAAAGACTACTTAATTGGTGACCTATGGAAGCGAGACCTGTGGGTAGACCGAGAAAAATATGGAAAGATGCTTTGGAGAGGCGATTAGCGTATGGGGAGAAACGATGGAGAATTTGGAAAGATCAGCACTAGAAGTCCGGAATACCTGGAGGGATTTCTGGAGACAACACCTTGAACAGGTTCTACCAACTAGGATGATGGCTGAATAATGAATAAGGATATATATATTAATATATATATAATATATTAATATATATATATATATATATATATATAATATATATATATAATAGTATATATATATATATATTTATGATATATATATATATAGTACAAAGGGTGTCTCAAAAATGTACTAACACATTGACTGCTTTTTTTGTGTTTGTTCAGGTAGCCAGACTGAGATTCGAATGCGCAGATCGGAACTTAGTCTTTGTATAGGATGAAAGTTTGTCCTTAAATGCTACTGGACCACCGGAAACGCCATGGAGTGCGAAGGAGACGGTCAGAAGGGAATTCGATAAACCGTCACCGAAGCGCCCGGACCAGTGCCCGCAATGTAGGGCACACAGATGAGAAATGTTTGAAGCAGCAAATGGAGATACGCTGTGCATGCAAGTCTCAAAAGCGAGCAGACTAGGAGTAAAACGTTCTGGATCGTACCGGACGTACTGATCTCGTACACCAAGCTTTGCAAAGGAGATCAGGTACACAGGAAACCCCCTCATCGATGCTCCCACAAAAGAAATCTCTACGACTCAACTATATATGACGCAGGGAACATCAAATATCCAAAGAAGAAGCTCCTCGCCAGTCTTGAAGCGTTCTACGCTGGAAATGCTACAATGACCAAGACACTAGCCATGCCTCTCACACAAGACGAATACCGGACCGAGATTATATTTGTGAAATGGTACTGCTAAATGGGCAGAAGATGCAGGTTTCCACACAAAATTGTCAGGTAAGCGATGAAGCGTCACATTTAAAATATAAATGGCTTCGTATTAAATTCGCCTTAATTGTACCTACGTGGGGCCTTAAATCCCTATGCTTAATTGCTGAGATCACATTTAATACTCTAACCAGGGGTAACTGTGTGGTGTGGAATTTCAACATTGGGCATTCATAGGACTCGTTTTTTTAACGGGGCGGTCGATGGGGATAGGTACCTAACCTTGCTGCAGTAGTCGGTCGGTCCACACATGTTGACCGAGACAGATTTTAGGTCAAATGGGATCAATTTACTTTCAAGCAAGATGGAGCACCTCCCCACTACGATTCCGAGATATGTAAGAGCTCACCTCGATGCATTTCCAAACACATGGAGAATGGACGAAGGGGTTAGTATTGTGAATATTCCACTGCGCGCGTCCTTACAGATCTCACCCCCAATGGACTTTTTTTTTATGGGGAAACCTCAGGACATGAGTTTATTAACGCTCAAAATCAAGAACGACAAATGCATTGAAATTGGAAATCGCAAAGACAATGTCGCGACATACCAAATGAACTGTTTCGTGTCCTTTGCGACTCCAATTGGCTCGCGTTACAGCTGTGTCTGGACAATGGGGTTCATCATTTTGAACATTTGCGAACATTATTGACCTTGATTCTTTAAATACATGTATGTTTTGTAATTCAAGTCTCGCATTAGCGCTAAATCTATGCAAAATGAACGTTTTTCTTACTTTATATTAATATTTTTATGTTTCCAAAATTTGTTATCTTTCTTATCAGCACCTTAATTAATTGCTAGTATCATATACTAAACAATATATAATAAAAATTAACTTGGGTTCAGTTCCCTCCCCCTGGTGGCACATATTTAATTCTGTGCACATGAATACGTCATAAGACCATATATATATTTATATTATATTATATTTATATATATAATATTAATATATATATATATATATATATATATATATATGGTTGGTATTATATATGTTATATATATATAATATTATTTAAGTCTTTTTCTATTGTTCTACAATTTAATGCACAATGAATAGATTTTTTAATTTTTTTGTCAAAGTGTTAGTCACATTATTTTGAGAACACCTGTACTATTATATATATCAGAATATATTATATATTAATATATATTATATATATATTATAAATATAATAATATATATATATTAATATATAAATATATATATATAATTATATATATATTAATATATTATATATTATTAAATATATATTAATATAGTATAGTATATGGATTCGGGCAGTCTATTTCGAAATATGGAACGTGGTAAAAAACAAAAGGGAAAAAAGAAGAGGAGCACCAGAAAAGATTCTGGAAAGAAAAACGTCTTGAAAGGATTATTGGAGAAGAAGACTGAAATTAATCGAGTAGGGTTGTCTAATAGATGCTTAGAAGTTATATATTTTCATAATTACAAATAACTACTAATAAAAAACATTTAAATATTTATGATTTTTAAAAATTGCGAAATTGAAATAATTTTAAAAAATTATTTTTATATATTAAGATCTATGATATGGAGAGCTATACGACTTAATTTTTCGACATTCTTTTGAGACAAATTTTAATTAAAAATCTAAATACAAAATTAAAGTTAGAAAATAAATTTGTTTAAGATCAAAATTCTAAAGAGAGTGAAGCTGCCTATATTTCTAAGAAATCATTGAATCATAACAAGAAATCTGATGGAAAAGGGTTGAAAGGCCAATATAACCATTTTGTTATTGTTCATGAATTAGTGATTATTTATAAACTAAGTATTTATCCCTTTCATGCCTGAATTATGATGAAAATGAAGGAAATGAGTTGTTCATAATAATAGATCAATAATGACTTATAATATCTAAATCTTATAAACTATACACAACTCCAGGAAGAGCTTGTCGCCTTAGTCAGTAGGTCCAGCCGCCCCCCCCCCTTTTCCTCCACCCTTTTCCTCACTTTCACCCCTCATTTGGCCCCTCCACCCACGAAACTTTTTTACCCCCCAAGACACTCTACAGAAAAGCCGATTTCTCGGCGCATATGGTTGGAACGCCAATTCTCAACAGTTAACCACTCTCAGAGGGTTTTCGCCTTTTCGTAAGAACTAAAGCATCTTCTCGTACATTAGGACTCAAAACGGTTTCTCACTAAGAGCTCTCTAGAGACCCTTGTTTCTAGCGCATAACACAACGTGGTCCTAAGTGAGCTATCAAACGCAAAATGAAAGGAACTGGTTGCTAGCCCTTCGCCCTATATACACATATATATATTATATATAATATATTAAGTTATATATTCTATTATATATATATATATATATATTATATAATTATAATATATATATATAATATAATATTATAGTATTTATATTAATATATATATTATATATATAAATATATATTAATATATATATATATATATATAATAATATATATCCAAGAGATTGCTCCCTGCAGTGCTTATATCCTGTATCGTTCTAAATATTTGTGTGGAGACTCGCAATGTCTTGTTTTAGTAAGGTGAGCTATACTATGATATAGATTTTTGATTTGAAACACATTGGCTTACTCCAATTACCGAAGCCCGACTCTGTTATCCAATCCATGAATACTCAGCCATAAAAGAACATGGATGTTTCACAAGTTTCACCACGAAATCCTCTAAAGAATTTAGCAATAAAGATAATCCTTCGCTGCCAAGCGGATTGCACGGATCCTTTCGAGTCTCTCTCTTCATCTCTCTCTCTCTCGTCTCATCCTTACTTCTATTCTCTCTCTCTCCTCTCTCATCTTCTCTCTCTCATCATCTCTCGTCTCTCTCTCCTCTTTCCCCTCTCTTCTTACTCTCTCTTTTACATTCTCGTCTCTTCTTCTTCTTCGTTCTTCTTCTTCTGTTTATTTTTGCCTTCTCTCTCTCACTCTCTCTACCTCTCTCCTCTCTCGTCTTCTCTCTCTTCTCTAAAGCTTCAAATGTGCGTCTACATATGAGCGATATGCTAGCCGCTGTGTCGATCACCGCCGTGGCGTTTAACCCTCGCGGCTCGGGTTTAATGGTGGGGGGGCCCAGACGAAAACCTGTTTTTTCGGCTGAGAAGCTCAATGGGGTTTTCAAAG
Organism: Trachelipus rathkii; assembly: GCA_015478945.1. Taxonomy (NCBI): domain Eukaryota; kingdom Metazoa; phylum Arthropoda; class Malacostraca; order Isopoda; family Trachelipodidae; genus Trachelipus; species Trachelipus rathkii. The sequence goes on along the minus strand of JABUQX010007758.1, from coordinate 2,813 downwards.
TGTCTTGGCGTAGGTTTTAATGGATGGAAGCGGGGGGGGACCCTGCATAACCTGTTTTTCATTGGAGAAGCTCAATAAGGTTTTCAATGTGTCTGATGTGGCTAAATAGCCAATAAGTTGCTTGTATGTTTAACAATTTACGACTAATGTTAGCATGATTTTCTTTAAAAGGTTACCTCCTTGCCTCCTTTTAAAAAGGTTACCTTCCTTGCCTCCTTTTAGAATTTTCTTAACATATTCTTAAAATAAACGCTGTTGCTAATATTGAAATTGCTAACAGAATTGGCAGTAATGTTTTGTTAAATATTTAATACTAGGATTAGAAATATTATTTCCTTATACCATTGTCATGATTAGAAATGCCTTTTTTTCAGTATTATTTTTATTATTACTATTAAATCAGTATTACACAGAATCTGCCAATATAAAATTCCACCTTAATACACAGCTGTTATTACAAGTACTATTACTATTACTAATATTAATGTTATTACTACTACTACTACAAATAATAATGATAATAATACAAACCCATGGAGTTGAATATTCGTTGAAAATCACCCGATACTGCATGATCGATAATAATGATGATGAATAATGATGAGTGATAGAGGTTTCATAATATAATAATCATGATAATTAATCCATGATGCAATAATCATAGATATTTAAATAATTAAAGTATTTATAGCAAACTTAACTTATGATCAATTAATAATTAATAATAATCAATAATATTTAATAATAAATAATTAAATAATAATAATAATAACAATAATAATTTAATAATAATAATTTAATTAATTCTTAATAATAAATAATAATTAATAATAATAATAATACCATAATAAATCACCAAAGGAAGTAAGAAGTAAGAAGGAAGAAGAAAGAAGAAGAAGAAGAAGAAGAAAGGAAGAAGAAGGAAAGAAGAAGGAAGAAGAAGGGAAAATAAGCAGAAAAAGAGATAATATAGATAACAACAAGAAGAAAAACGAAAAAGAAAAAGAACAAAAAAGCAAAAAGAAAATGGAAAAGAAAAAAGAAAAATGAAAAAGAGAAAAACAAAAACAAGAAAGAAGAAAAAGAAAAAGAAAAAAGAAAACAAGCAATAAAGAAAAAAGAAATAAGAAAAAGAAGAAAAGATTAAAGACAACGAAGAAAAAGAAGAAAGAAGAGAAGAAGAAGAAGAAAGAAGAAGAAGCAAGAATATTTATTTTATGTATTATTATTATTATTTTGATGAGTTATTAGTTATTCATGTAATCTTAAATATTATCATATTATTTAATTAGTTATTGTTATTGTTATTGTTATTCATTATTATTATTATTATTGATTATTATTACTTATTATTAGTTCATTATTCATGTATTATTATTTCATCAGTTTATCATTATCGATTAATCATTATCATTATCATTATCATTATCATTGATGTGATGTTTTTCGATTATTATTTACATATTATGTATTTTGTTTCATTATTTTATTTATTATGAATAAAATCATCCATTTGTTATTAGTATTTAAAAATAACTAGTTAGTTATTATTTATTATTATGTATTATTTATTAGTATTATTATTAAATTATTATTACAAGTACATTTTTTTTATGTTTAGGTTTTTGGTTTGCTAGGTGCACGAGAACTTTCGTGACCACGAATTTCTTCTGTACGGTGACTCAAGGTGAAATTCCATTCAGGCTTAAATGACCTCACCAATGGACGCCGTTCTTCGTTTTTATAATTACAACACCAATATACGTTAGTTACTATATATTATATATATACTAGATATACTATATATATTATATAATATCAGTATATATATATATATATATATATATAATATATATATATATATACATTATATAGTACGTATATACTACTATATATATATAGCTATACATATAAATAATACGACCTTGTGCTCTGAAGCTGGAGTCTTACCAAATATCATGTATTGGGAGTATTTCATTTTTTAACGCGCGAATCACGCTGATACTACACACATCACTTTTCACACAACAACACATAGTATACTATTATATCAGGGCCTATACCTATAGTCAATTACTATATATATACATAGTACGTACGTATTATATTGTATATATATTAGTATATAATTATTATACTATATAATAATACTATACTATATTCTATATATTATATATTAGAGGTGTAGCGGAATGATGCGCATATCCGCATATGCGGATTATCCGCATATGTGCGGATATCCGCCACATTTTTTCTATCCCTACCCGCATCCGCAACCGCATCCGTATTTAATTTTTTTTGCCGACGCAGGCACTTCTGCGGTATATGGGCGAAGTTCACAACACTGGTTGTGTGTATTGCCTTATATAACGTATACTATATTACTCATATATATAATAATATATATATTGATATAAATAATATAAGTACAATTATACTATACTATAGTATATATATAATATATCTACGTATAAGATATCACTCAATCTAATATACTTATATATAAATATAACTATAAATTGATATAATAATCATATATACTATAATAGCGATATTAACCCTAAAATACATGATAATATATATATCAGTTTATTTTAAAAAGATCCTAAGGGACGTTTTCAAGCACGATGACAGAAACGATCACTGCTGGTGATAGATAATAGATTTCAAACTCTTCGCCAAACCATGCCGCGCCTGCAATGAGCAAACCATTTCTAAATCCTAGATAGCAAAACAAAATCTTCTGAACCACGTAGTTTCGTACAGAGGCGTCTCAAACATTACGTTTATGGACTGCGGTCCCATCTCTCTCT
>JABUQX010007757.1:7500-12500 GCA_015478945.1 Trachelipus rathkii | reverse complement strand
ATTTTTAAACTTTGAATATTTAAAATTTTTATCTAATTAATTCTTGAGTTTCCTCAAAGTGTTAATTTCGTTTTTTTTTTTCAAGAGTATTAAATTTAATGAAGTAAATTTTGATTTTTTGGAAAAAAAATATTTTTTTATTTCCTCAGTTTCAAATTTTGAATATTCAAAATTTTAATCTAATTAATTTTTGAGTTTCCTCAAAGTGTTAATTTCGTTTTTTTAGAGATAAATTTAATGAAGTAAATTTTGATTTTTTTTTGGCAGGAAAATATTTTTTTAGTTTCCTCAGTTTTAAAACTTTGATATTTAAAGTGTTAATTTCGTTTTAAGAGTTATAAATTAATTTAGGAAATTTTCATTTTTGAAAAAAAGTTTTTTTTGTTTTCTCAATTTTAAAACATGATATCAACACATATTAGTCCCTTGACTAATGGATTTTAAGTATATTTAATTTGTGCTTGCTTTATTATCAATAACTAATATTTAATATTATTTTTTTTTTGAGAGACGAGACTAATTCAAAAATTTATCAGTGTGTAAATTATTTTTCATGGGATTTCTCAATATTATGACCACTAATATATATTTTTAACATTAATAACAAAAAGAACAGGTTAATTTAATTTCGTGAGTGTCTCAGAATTTGATAGGCTTTGTTCCTTCAATTATTGTATATAACTTTTTTTTTATTCTTTCTTTTTATTCAGGTGTGTAAATTGGGTATATTTTGATTACGATAACGATGATTTTTATGTCAGATGTTTTCCAATAAAAATTTGTTGTGCAACCCGGCTTATACCTTCATCCTCTCAGTAGAGTAGAAAAAGGGACAAAAAAATTTAATATATTATATATATTATATATATATATATATTATAATATATATATATATATATATATTATATTATATATATATAATATATATTATTATATATATATGTATATATATATATATATATATATATTATATATATATATATTATATCATATTATATATTATTATATATATATATATAAATATAAAAAAAAATATATATATTATATATATATATATAAATATAAAAAATAAATTTATATATATATATTATATATATATATATATATATATATTATTTGAAGTTCATGACCCATGAGTAAAGCTATGCTAAATGATAATTGAATATGTTAATGAAATTGCGAGAGGAATGCAACCGGCCTAACTTTCCTTTTGCGAGGTTGCGTCACGGAAAAAAACATTAAATGAAAGCTTTTAAGGCAAAGAAAACTTTTAAATGTGTTTTATAATAAATTATAAGCATATGTAGATTTTATTTCAGAATGCATAAATTGCCTTTTGAAGCATTTAACAAAGAATTGCTGAATATATATATCATATATATAGTATTATATATATATATATATATAAATATATATATATATATATTATATATATTATATATATATATATATATATATACTATATATATATAATATATAATATATATATTACCTGTGCCACCACAGTAGGCGGGACCCAAAGATCAGCTGAAGCAAGCTTATCGAAGTCGCGTATGATGTCCGTCAAATCAGAGCAATATAGTAAGAGATGTTCTGCGTCGTCGATTGTCAGGAAGGGACATCTTTGACAGGAAGGGGGTAGACTATTAATTTTAAATTCATATTACTGAAGGGAGGGGGGATATGGTGCCAGAGTGAGAGACGGGACAGCATTTACTGGGATTTGACCGACCAAAGTTAGGATATTTCATAGTAGGGGATATTCGTAGGGGATATTTCGTAGGGGATATTTCGGGTAGACGTGCTTGGAGAATGATGCTATTTGGGTATGCGGAAATCATTCTTTGGGTTAATTGGGTATGAATGTGTTAGATGATGGGGTTATCTGTTGGTGATGTGGGGGGGTGGCATGTATTTTTTTTCTTTTTAGGTGCAGGAGGTTGTTTAAATGTTTGATGTAGGGGATGATCTATACGGAGTTATTTACAATAAAATTGACAGCTTATCATATCAAGGTGGATTTTTATACAATTTTTTTTTGTTTCAGTTAGAAAATGGTGGATCAGTGTGAAAGGATGGCACCCTGTTATTATCCTGAGAGCTTTATTTCAAACGGTTTCTACTTTATGAATATCGGATTGTGATATTGTGGGAGTTCAGGCAAGTAGTGCATAATTTAGGATCGGGCTGGAGGTATTGTCTGATTACTATTGTGAACGTATCTTTGTGTTGGTCAATGTTTCTTCCAGTTATTGCTTTCAGAGCGTTTAATTTATGTGTGGATCTAGAAATAATATTGTTGTGTTGGGTATATGCCAAGTGTATCGAAAGTCCAGCCTAGGATAGTGGGTTGGTTATTGAGAGGGAATCTATTATATTATTTGATAGGAAAACTGAGTGGTAGATGTGGTTTTTTTCTCTCTCTCTCTCTCTCTCTCTCTCTCTCTCTCTCTCTCTCTCTCTCTCTCTCGTCTATTTATCACTTAATTCTATTGCCTATCATATATTCTTTGATTATCTCAGATCCAAATTAGAACGCATTATTTCTTCTTTTTTTTCTCAGAAATCATTTTTTTAAGTGATTTCAATACTCATAACCGCCAATGTTTTTTTCATTATTATTCTTCTAGATCTCAAGATGCAGTCGGTAAACTTACCTTTCATTTTTCTAGCCAGAATAACCTTGAGCAGATGGTGCAGCTCTCTACCCATAGATCAGAGAGTGCAGCTCTTTACCCATAGAATAGATGGTACAGCTCTCTACCCACAGAATAGATGATGCAGCTCTCTACCCATATAACAGAGGATGCAGCTCTTTACCCATAGAACAGATTGTGCAACTCTCTACCCATAGAGCAGATGGTGCAGCTCTCTACCCATAGAACAGAGGGTGTAGCTTCTACCCATAGAAGATATGATGCAGCTATCTACCCATAGATCAGAGAGTGCAGCTCTTTACCCATTGAACAGATAGTGTAGCTCTTTACCCATAGAACAGATGGTACAACTCTCTACCCATAAAACAGAAAATGCAGCTCTCTACCCATTTAACAAAAGATGCAGCTCTTTACCCATATAACAGATTGTGCAGCTCTCTACCCATAGAACAGAGGGTGCAGCTCTCTACCCATAAAACATATGAGGCAGCTCTCTACCCATAGATCAGAGAGTGCAGCTCATTACCCATAGAACAGATGGTGCAGCTCTCTACCCATAGAACAGATGGTACAGCTCTCTACCCATACAACAGATGATGCAGCTCTCTACCCATATAACAGAGGATGCAGCTCTTTACCCATAGAACAGATCATGCAACTCTCTACCCATAGAGCAGATGGTGCAGTTCTCTACCCGTAGAACATAGGGTGCAGCTCTTTACCCATAGAACAGATGGTGAAGCTCTCTACCCATAGAACAAATTGTGCAGCTCTCTACCCATAGAGCAGATTATGCAAGTGTCTATCCATAGAACAGATGATGCAGCTCTCTACCCATAGACCAGATGGTGCAGCTCTCTACCTATAGAACAGATGGTGCAGCTCTCTACCTATAGAACAGATGGCACAGCTCTCTACCCATAGAACAGATGATGCAGCTCTCTACCCATATAACAGAGGATGCAGCCCTTTACTCATAGAACAGATGGTGCAGTTCTCTACCCATAGATCAGATGGTGCAGCTCTCAACCCATATCCCTGATAGTCTTGGAGATGAGTCCAACTTATTAGATCTTTTCTTTAATTTTCATCCCTTCTCCTTAAGTTGCTAAACTTCTTCTCCCTCAGGGTTTCTCCGATCACCATCTTATCTCTTTATCTTGTTCGATCTCTTCAAGACTTCCTCAGGAAAAACCCCTGCTTTCGGTTAGATATTTTTGACACTTCGGGGCGTCTGATATTAGGATAATTTAAGGGTTTTCGGGGCGTCTGATATTAGTCAAACTTTCTGTAGTAGTTATTCGATTTCCCTTGGAATTATAACTGTTCCAAGGAACCCCCCATCCCTTCCCCCTGATGGGGGTTCCTGGAGTGTGCAGATCACATACCTGAGGTGATTCTCTCTGGCATGGAGGCGTACATTCTATTTTATTTTCCTTCAATATAATAAACCTTGGTTTAACTCTACTTGTTCTCATGCTATTCGTCGCAGTGACGCTTCCTTCAGGAAGCACAGCAGGAAGCACAGTAGGAAGCACAGCAGGAAGCACAACAGGAAGCACAGCAGGAAGTACAGCAGGAAGCACAGTCGTCTTCAAAATCCAGAAACTCAAGTTTCACACATTTCATCCCAGAATCTCGCAAAATCTTTTCATCGTGATTCTAAAAAACTCTTTCCTCAGTAGAGAGTGTAACAATCATTTTTGTTCTTCTACCTCTTTCTATTTCTGGAATTTTGCAAGAGATGTCAATATATTTTCTTCTTTTTCTCCCTCCTCTTGTTTCTCCTAACGGCACAACTTCTGCTAAGCTAAATTCTTTGCTCTAATTCTTGCTTGTCATTCCACTCTAAACGATTCCTAAGCTATCCCTCCTCCTTCTCCACTTCCCTCCAACTCATTAATGCCTAACGTAATTATTACTTCTAAATATTTCATTGTTGCTCCTCTAAACTTAACACTAAGAAGGCATACGGTTCTGGAGGGATCCCTTTGTGGTCCTCAAAACATAATGCTTCGAAGCTTGTACCTTCCTTGAGAAACTGTTTTGTCTCTACAGATCAACTTAAGCTTCTGCCTCCTGGTGGTGTATATATATATATATATATTAGTATATAATTATTATATATATATATATATTATATATATTTATATCCTCATAGTATACACCTTAATTTATATATATTATAATATATATATATATATAATATATATATATATATATATATAATATATATATACGGATATATATATATATACCGGGTATATATGTAAAATTTCAGAAACAAACAAAATTTAATCTTTACAACATTCCGTATATATATATATAATTATATTTATATAT
>JABUQX010007757.1:0-5000 GCA_015478945.1 Trachelipus rathkii | reverse complement strand
CACACTAGCAAATAATTATAATTTATAACGAGAATCTTTGTGGTTGTAACTCTGAAGGAAGGAACAAATTTTGTAATTGGAAAAGCTAAGATGAAAATAGGAAAAACTTTTGAAGTGAGATTATTAATAAAAAAAAAATGCTGATGAAGAACATTTCAATATATCTCATAAGGGCTTCTAATTTCTTCCGAATGAACATCTGAACGTAAACCATGGAGGTCGCTTAAATCTTTTGGTGATAAAGCATCACGAATGACTTAGGTAATTAAATTTACATAAAGCTTAATATATGACCTTAAATTTAACGACTACACAGAAAAAAAATTATATCAAGTTGACATAAAATTTTCCATCAACCCCGGTTCCTCTCAGGAATGAAAATTTTACCTCATTGTGATTGAAATATCATTGATATAATATTTTATTTCTTGCCAACATACGGTATAACGCCAAAGTAAAACCCATTACATGTTTGTAAAATTTCTTATATATATATATATATATATATATATATACTATATATAGTATATATATATATAATATATATAATATTATATATATATATATATATATATATATTTAATATAATATATATATATATATATATATATATATATATATATATATATATATATATATATATATTATATATATATATATATATATATATATATTATATATATATATATATATATATATATATATATATATATATATATATATATTAAATATATACTATATATTATATATATATATATATAATATAATTATATATATATATATATATATATATATATATAAATATATATAATATATATAATATATAATATTATATATATAATATATATATTATATATATATATATAATATATTATATATATATATATATATATATATATATATTATAATATAATAATATATAATATATCATAATATATATATATATTATATATATATATATATATATATAAATTTATTATATTAATAATAAAATATAATAATATATATAATATATATATATATATTATATAATATATATATATATATATTTATATATATATATATATAGATATATATATAAATATTATATATATATATATATTATATATATATATATATATATATATATATATATATATATTACGTATATATATAATATATATAATATATATATATAGATATATAATGAACCAGCTGCGCAGGCAACGTGGAGTTTCAGCAGCTCACGCTTTCCAGTTCCCGAGTCCCTATTCGTCATCCTATATATATATATAACGGTCATATAGATATACTATATATATTATATATATATATATAATATATATAATATATATATATATATAACTATATATATATATATCATATATATATATATTATATATATATATATATTATATATATATAGTTAAAGATCTATTTTATAAACAAATAAATATATAATATATATTATGAAGATTATTACACATATAATAAATAATATATAATATATAATTATATATAATTATATATAATAATATATAATATATACTATAAATATATTTAACTTATATACATATATATGATATATATAATATAATGATATAATAATATATGATATATATATATATATACTTATAATATATATATACTATATATCATATATATATACTATATATATAGTATATATACAATTATATGTACAACACTTCCTGTGGCAAACCCATTCCAAAATTTCTTAACAACCCTATTCCTGAAAGAATGCTTTACTTATATCAAGATTCATCTTTCTTTCTTAATTTCTTGGTTTATGCCCCCTGGTCTCCCGTCCTGCTCTACTATGAAGAATTTATTGGTCTTCGTGTATTATCAATAGATGTAAAAATTTTGTAAACTTGTATCATGTCCTCTGAGAAATCGCCTGTTCTAAGAAAACATTCCTAACTCCTTCAGCCTCTCCTTCTATAGTCTTACCCTCAAACCCAGAAATCATCCTTGTTACCTACGTGCTCTCTCTCTCTCTCTCTTCTCTCTCCATCCTCTTCTCTCTCTCTCTCTCTCTCTCTCCTCTCCTCTCTCCTCTCTCTCTCTCTCTCTCTTCTCTCTCTCTCTCTTGCCAATCGTAAGTCTTTTCTTAAATAAAGGCCCAAACTTGTGCACAATACTGTATTATGGGCATAATAGCTAATTTAATATGACTATTATACAGTTTACTTAATTCTTCTTTGCTCTTGTAAACACACTTGCGATTTATTATGCCAGCATTTATTAGCTTTATTCCCTTGCTGTCAACAAACACTATTAGCTACTTTCAAATTACTCCTTATAATCACACCTAAATCTTTCTTGCGTCCACAGACTCAGCCAACTCCCCATTACATTATCGTTAGTTAAAACTTTTGTTGAGAAACCTAGGTGAAGAACCTTACACTTTGTACTATAAAAGTTCATTTGCCACTTATACTTTTTTTCTGCCGCACCCAAGAGATTTATCCAAGACTCATTTTGAATATTTCCTATACGTCCTTTCATACCTCATTCCTAACTGACGGGGCAACCATGGTATCATCTGCAAACTTAGAAACCTGGCATTAAAAGTACCCTGCGATCTAAATCCATTTTATAATTATATGAGGAAACCAAATAGTGCACCCAGCTCTGAACCCATTCGTGGAAACCAACTCTTCCCAACTATTTTTTTTCCACCTTTGATTTGGAAACTTTATTGGTTCCCCATTTAGTTGTAACACACTGTTTCTATTACCACAAAACCCACTCTTTAATATCCAACCATATGTACCACATCCACCATACTAGCCACATGGATAATAACTTTTCAAATCAGCCTTATGGGGGAACCTTATCAAAGCTTATATATTATATTATATATATATATATATAATATATATATAGTATATACAATATAATATAAATACTATATATATTATATATAATAGGAATAAATAAATATATATATTATATATAATATATACTATATATATAAATATATAATTATATATATAGATATTCACAAATCTGTAAACATCTCTAAATAATAATTATATAACCTTTTTGATATGTGATAAGAATACAAAAAATAATTATGATGGACCACTTTTGTCCAGCATGGCATACATAGTCACAACCCAAACCTGCATAATGGTCTGTACCCTTGAATTAACAACTCCCCACTTCCAGAAGTATATAAAAATACAATTGTAAAAACACTCACTATATCAGAGCTTATAACATATGTGCCTCGGCATATGGGAGTACATTCGCAGCTGAAAGATTTAAATAGAATTACAACACATACACTGATTAACTGGTAACCACCCTCTTAAATTAACGGAAGAAAATACATAAACAAAACCAAATCCCAACCAAACTCTTTTAAAAAACAGGGCACAATTAGACGAACCAAATTATCTCTTGAGAGCACTTAAATTTATTTTAAAAACTTACAAATGCAAAACACCTTCGATTAAAGAGGAAAAATGCCTACGCGGCATTATAAGCCCACATTAAATCTACAAGTAATTTAAAAATCACAATTAAACTATACACAAAACAAAGAAAACTGTTTCTTCCTGGCTTTTCAACTAAAGGATACCCTTCAGTACCATCGACCATGTCGTTTACCAATTCGCATGTCCCGAGTCTGACTGGTACGTCGACAATATTGGATTACACGACTAAAGATTAACAGATTAGGGTCAATAACCAGCACAGCTTTGAAATACCCAAGTAAAAATATACTAACATTTATTCAGTGAGCATAACAAGACAACGTCAACCTGATATTTTCCAAAATCATGTTAGAAATTTTACACTCCTCATGTGAAGCCCCAAACTGAAAATGCTAGGCTTATTAACCATACAAAACTACTCTAAAATACCAGACCTATAACATAAATTGTCAACGAAATTTGTCCCTTTGTTACAATATAATATGAAATACCAAAATTTAAAATCTAATTTTGTAATTTACCATTTTTCTAAATCTACGTGTTAAAATAACTTCATTCAATTGTTAGAATCGAAACTCTGAAAGATGTCGAGAGTTAGTAACGCGAGACGAACGAGTCAGTGATCTGAATAAAATATAAATAGCCTCTTACTTTCTTTGCAAATATTTCCTCATAGAATCAGCGATTTGCTCAACCGAGGCAGGGTCAGCGACCCCAAGGAGCCGCGAGCGGATATTCATACGGTGACGGTCGCGGAGGTCACAAAAAATAACATATCGTACATGTCAACGAAAAACAGTTTTATTACATGCAATGATTAAGGTCGCAGAGACACCTGTTCGTACACCTGTTGTTACTGTATAAAAAAGTATCAATACTTAATACCAAACTAAAAATACATATACTAACTAGCATGCCAAACACAGACAGATCATCTTTTATTAAGGAACTAATGTTATACTATAATATACTATTATACTATAATATACTATATAAGGGGGTTATAATATATATATATATATATATATAATAATACTATATATCTATATAATAATATACTATAATATAATACGTATATAATACGTTATTAAATATTAAAATACTATCAAATATTGACATCACTACTAGAAGCTGTTTTGAGTCACCCTGACGAATCTAACTACTGCTCCAGAATACTAAGAAATATTATATATATACAGATATATATATACTACAGTATAGATATTATATATATCGAACGCTACATACTATACATAATCATCTACACTGAACTCATATCAACATACCACCGGCGTAACACAGCGCCACAAGGCTACCCCCCTATCATATACTATATCGAACAATGGAGTAAATCCAACGATGGGGTCGACAACACTCCCTCATCGCCGCCACGGTACGACACCATTTATTCACTTTATGGCTTCTGGGAGGTCCGCGAGGTTTTAAACAGGTCGGAAAACGCCTGCTCTAGTATTAATATAAGGAAATTAAATGAATATCAGAAAGAAAAAATATTAGGGAATTGGAAGTAACAACAGTAAACTAATCATGACT
>JABUQX010007756.1:65000-73017 GCA_015478945.1 Trachelipus rathkii | reverse complement strand
ATCGGCGAGAAACCATTAATTCAAAAAACTGAGACTAAAAGGGGAAAACTTTTTCAGTTGCCATTAACTTGTTCAGTTTGTTAGTGAAAAATTCAAAATACAATTGATTATAATGGTTGTTAAAGATAGTGACCCATTAGTTTTTTGCATAACCAGGATTTAAGGCACTGTGTGGAGATGGCTTAGAAACCGGAAGTCCTTTAGACTGGAAAAAATATTGAAAATAGTTCTAGAAGAAAAAAATAAACAAAAAAATAAGCTTAAAAAATTGCATTGAAAAAATCATTTCATATTATTTATGGGATACTACACATGGCAAAGCTTAAATTATTTTGTCACATAAATTTTATATATGTGACGAAGATAAAAAACCCCCCAAAAATATTCTAAAAACGTTAGCAGTTAAAAAGAAAAAATACTCAACATTTCAGCGAATATATTTAAGAATTTGTTCTGACATCTTAAAGGAATTCGAAATAACAAGAGCAAGTAAATAGCTTAGTTACGGATAAAGCACCAAACATGATCAGTACGATTGAAAAATTTAAATAAGTACAATGAGGGTGAGGAATAAGAAATTGGTAAATGTGATACTGATTTTTATGTATGACAAAACGAAGAAGTAATAGTTGTTTTCAGAATTGAGCATGATAAAACTATGTGAAAAGACTATGTTCGGATAACGTTAACATTGCACACATGAGATGTGGAGTTCATACTTACAGTAGCAGTGCGTGATGGTTTTCCACAATACTCATTGAGAAAATCTTTATAAGCAGGGCGAGACAAATAGCAAAAGCAGCACGTACCCCAAAAGTAATAGAAGTTCTAAAGAATCAAGCTGCAAAGTGGAAACTTAGGTCAAGAGACAAGATGGGGAAAGTACTGTCTTATGCTCTAAAGTCTAAAAGGCTTCTGCAACTAAAAGATTATAGTAGTAGTATGATGGGCTGCCGGTACTTCTGAACTTGCTCTCTCCGAGAGTCAGTGGGAACAAATCGAACACTCGAAGAATTATTAAACACCCAACTTTACAACCCAAAAATATCAATCAGAAGACTTGACAGCAGGAAAATTTTTATTAAGAGAACGGATTTAGCAAATCACAAATAAATTCCATGAAAAGAAGGGAAGAATGTTAACTGAAAATAAAAATGTCGACAATCTTTGTTTAGAATCCTTCCCCAGAACTGAAGATCTGATATTTAAAGCTAGGAGTGTTCTTGTGAACTAGGACTTAAAACGAATAACGCTATCGAACAGAAATCTGGCCGGAGTCAGATAGTTCAGCATGAATCCTCCCTTGTAGAATTTTGTCAGATGAAGAGTCACATTTGCCAGATAATGGGAAAAATTGGAGCATGCAGAAAAGCGATTGAAAAAACTAAAAAGACCAATCACCTCTATAAAAAATCAACCTAAAATATCTTCTAGAAAAATAAAAGGTAGAATTTCCTAAGGCATTAGATGGGATAATGAAAATCGACCGGAAATCAAAGTTTATCAGTTAAAGAGGCAATTAACTGCATTATCCTAAAAATTTGCAAGATGCCGCTTGCCACAATTACAGCTTTGCCTCCTATTCAAGTGAATGTTTGAGAGCTTAATAATGTGCTTTAAAATAATTAAAAACCACATCTAAGGACATCGTTAAGGAGGATTTTTATTGATTGGTTTTATTTTAAGAACAATTGTTTGAATAAATTTAATTTTTGTGGTAGGGCTGTTCAAAGAAGAAATTATTTTAAAAAAAGTTTAGAAGAAAGTGAATATATATATTATATAATATTAATTATAATATATATATATATATATATATATAATATATATATTATATATATATATATATATATATATATATATAGTATATATATATATATATATATATATACAGTATATATATATATATATATATATATTTACGAATATATATATATATATATATATATAATATATATATATATATATATATATATATATATATATATATATATATATATATATATATATATATATATATATATATATATATATATATATATATATATATATATATATATTCATATAAAAATGTCTGTTTTGAATAAAATTATCTTATATATGTTCAGGCTCATGTTCAAAGAGGAATTATTTTTCAAACTTTAGGATGAATCTAAAATATGATTTTTATTCTTTTTAGGAAAAAAAATAATAAAATTATATTACGTAACTTTACAGGCAGTTCATCGTTCAAAGAGGAATTATATTAAAATTTAGGAAGAAAGTGACTGATTCCTTTTCTGTATTTCTTAAAATTCTTATTTTCTATAAAATATTTTCTAAGTTTTAAATTCTAAGTTAATAAAGATGTCCTTAACAAACATTTAATTTCATCATACCCTCAAAATTTTGTATCAGAATTAATGATTTCATGACTGTAAATGGAGAAGGAATTATAACAAGGGGTCGGAGCCGGAGCCGGAGCCGGAGTCGGAGCCGAACAATTTTAAAATGCCGGAGCCGGAGCCGGAGTCGAGCCGGCGTAATTTTTAAAATGCTGGACCGGAAGAACCCGGAGTCGGAGCCGGGTAATTTTAAAATGCTGGAGCCGGAGCCGGAGTCGGAGCCGGGTAATTTTAAAATGCTGGAGCCGGAGCCGGAGTCGGAGCCGGAAAAAAATTTGCCGGCTCCGCAGCCCTGATTAGAGCAATAAAATCTTCTTTATTTCCCTAACGTAACCCACAGATATCAAATAGGAATTTAATATAAGATCTATTACATTATCTATTACTCTTCTAACATTGACATCAGTATTTGGGACGGGTCCAACGTTTTAACCCTACAAAATCCATTTTAATCTGAATTGAGAGGAGATTCCTTTTTGATCTAAGCCTATGCTGATGTCGGATTATTAGTTAATCCTTCAGCTCCTTTTTGATATTTCTTTGCGATTCAAAAGCTTCTAGGAATACAATGTGAATAAACCTTTAAAAATTTATTGCGAAAAGCTCTGATGACTTTCAATTATTATTTCCAATCCCTTTTTCAAATGAGAACATTTTGCAATATAATATATCGCAAAGATAAGCTTCTTATGATTTCAACCGGCATACTTTATTTGGAACTTTAGAATTCTAATCATTACCTAGCCTATGTAGAAAACATTTTATTGTTTAATGTTATTTCAGGTTTACTGTTAATATTATTTAGTTTTTGTTTTGACAAAAATAATTCTTGTACTATTTGGAATATTTTTTATCCTAGAAATTTGTTGAAAATGATAGACAAATATATGCCTATAAATAAAATTATACGAATTATATGTAGTAAATAAATATATATCATATATATATATATATATATATATATTATATAATATATATATATATATATATAATATATATAATATATATAAAGTAAATAAATATGTATCATTAACTTGTTAAAAATCTTAAGAAACTAGTACGATTTTGTTTACAGGGATCTCTCCAATTCTGAACTTGTCCGAAAAAAGAATCAATTTCCCTTCTGGAGAAAGAGTTATTATGAATTCCCCATATTTTGAAACCCTACTGCTTTAGCGAACATCAGAAACAACTTCAGTATCATTAAGCTAACAGATCTCTGAACTCGGCCTACGCTGATGGAGGAATATCTCGAGGCCGCACTTATCTCGTAAGACGGGAGAGGGGACGACAAAGTAAGTAAGCAAGTATAAGACGCTTCATCCTTTTTACAGGTTAATATTATTGATAAGAAGAGCATGAAAGGGGTAAAATTTCTAGGTCTGAATCATTGAGAGTTGAAATGAATACGGTTAATAATAGGGCACCTCAAGGGCATTGCACTATTCTAGGACCTAGGTGGGGAACTGCTCTAGGTAATTATTACCTAGGATTCGAACGAGGAATCGAGCCCTAGCCCCTTGCCATGTGAATCTGTCGGTCAACAATTTTAATTAAGTGCCATCAATTAAAATAAAACGTTCGTTGAGAAAGTGCAATAAACTTAAATGTGGAAGTGACAGTACATTTCTTAATCACGTGTCTAGGTAATGCAGGGTTTTCATCTCTGCATATACAAAATCCTTTGTGCATGCAAACTTTCTTGCAAGCAGTTTGCTTCTTGCGCGCGCCCTATTTCTGTCTACGTACTACTGGATGAAGATTAAGTGTCAGAAACCAAGTAGTTCTTGCGGTTACTGAAGTTGTGAAACATCAATAGATCAACTGAGTTAATAAGGATAGGACCAGAGGTTTGGTCATTTGTCATTTGAAGACTTTCTTCCCTGTGTCCTATTTCCTTCTGAGTACTACTTGACGAGAAGAGGTAGGGTTTCAAATTCATTATGGAGAATTAAGTGTCAGAAACCAAGTAGTTCTCTCGGTTTCTGAAGTTGTGGCACAAGAGTAGAGCAACAGAGTTACTATGCAGAGGGCCAGGGGTTCTATTCCTCGTCCGAGTCCTAGGTATCAATTACCTAGAGTAGTTTCCCCTATTAGAACAGGGTAATGTGTTATTAACACATACTATTTAAGCGCTTGTTCAACTCTAACTTTTACACTTTCGTGAGTGTGTGTGTATGTATGTGTTTGAGGGGGAGTGCGAGTTTGTGTGTGTATATGTGTGTGTGATATGAATTTAAGATGGTGTGTGTTATTTCATTATAACACATTGAAAAAGATTAAAATATAAACATTAAAAAACATAAAACCTTTTGAAGTGCATACATTCAAAATATCATTGTCTAGAACAGAGATGGTGAACCACTGACCCGCGTACCACTCCCATTTCAGTGACCCACTTCTCTTTTAGGTATTTATACCAATCAAATGTACAGTTATACTACTGTGAGACGAGCTTTCAGGATTCATCCATACACTTCTTTATATTTAAGAATCTCAAAAATCTTCGTTCATTATTGAATGGTGATTTCTGAGAAATGTTTAAGAGTATTCTGTAGGGTTGCCAGAAAGCACGAGAACTAGATAATACTTCACAATTCATACAGTATTCACTTATTATTCAATTTGAAGATCTCGAATTATCAAAGTTTGATTCGCTTGATTTTGGTAACTTGGTAATGGAATTAACTTCCAAGAAAGCGCAGAGTGGAAAACAAAATTTATTGAGATGAATCAGAAATTACATGAAAATGAAATAAAATCGCCAATGAAAGATGCTAAATCTATCGAAAGTAGGTCTGAAAACATAGTCCTTGTAGAATGAAATTCTTTACCAAACTAATTTGAAACAATGATAAAATTGGCACTCTTTCTACTGACATTGTACGCTTCCTCATATTCGCGTGAAGCGTTGTTTTCACATATGAATTTTGTAAATTGAAGCACCAGGAGTCGTTTTCAGATGTGAGTGCTGCATGTGTAAAACTGACAACTACAAAATATGAACCTCAGGTTATAATACTAGCAAACAAGATGCAACAACAAATTTCTCATTAACATTAATATGGCAAATAAATTTGTGACCCATTTTTTTTCTAAATTAAGGTATCAAAAATGTCCCAGTCAATTCAAAAGGTTCGCCATCCCTGGTCTAGAACATCTCAAGTAATATAAAATATGCTAACCTAACTTAACCTAACCTACCAATCTAACCTAACCTAACCTAGTAAGCTAACTTAATATAACCTAACCTACTAGTCTACCTTAATATAACCTAGCGATCTAACTTAACCAAACCTAACTTAACCTAACCAAACAATCTAACCAAATCTAACCTAATATAACAATCTAACTTAACCTAACCTAATCTAACCTAACTTAACCTAACAATCTAACTTAATCTAACATAACCTAACAATCTAACTTAACCTAACCAAACCTAACTTAACCTAACAATCTAACGTAACATAAACTAACCTAACCTAACTTAACTTAACCTAACCTAGACTAACAATCTAACTTGACCTAACCTAACTTAACCTAACTTAAATTGACATGACAACCAGACAGTTATGAAGGGTCCTTACGTTTTTGGAGATAAGACTTTAATTTTGGGATAAAAAAATTCATATATTTTCAAATACTATATATTATTTGTTATTATATATTTATATTCTAACATATACACACATAGCGGATAAACTAAGTAATCTTCACAATTATATATATATATATATATATATATATATATATATATATATTCGATATATATTATATTATATACAAAGTAAATGTAGACCACTATATTATTTTATTATATATATATATTGTATATATCTATACTATATAGATATCTATTATATAATTATAAATACATATTATATATAAATATATATATATATATATATATATATATATATATATATATATATATATATATATATATATATATATATATATATATATATATATATATATATATATAATATATATATATATATATATTATATATATATATATATATATAATATATATATACATATATATATTATATATATATATATATATATATATATATATATAATATATATATATATATATATATATATATATATATATATATATATATAGGTGCAAAAACAATCACTTGTCTATTGTGGGCTCGTAGCTAATGTACTCAGTGAAGCGAAATTGTGAATAAACAGAACACATTGGCATTTTATTTTTGGATATTTTTTAATCAAATATTAATTAAATAATAGTATTTTAGATATTAGGTTTTAAGTTTGAATCATATGACCTAGGAGTAGATGTGAAATGAAAATCAATCGGTGAAGAATCTTGATTGTACGTAACCACTAGGCGCAGGAGTAGATGTGAAATGAAAATATATGCCATCAAACTCCCTCACCGACTAATTTCCAACTCAAAAGTACAATTCTCTTGCAAAGGATGGTAGTTAAGGTTGGTTTTGGTTAGAGGGTTCGGATACGATGTATGTATTCGTACTTTTCCTGATCTAATTCGGAATGGTACCAAGAGAATTTTCAGACAGCAAGGTTTTAGCTATATCCTTCAATTCTATCTCGAAGAGTAGCGAATAGATCCTCATTTTTGCATATGACTGAAGAAGAGGGTCTTTAAAATTGTTGATCCTGCTTGCGATTTGCTCGGCAAAAGTAAATTCATCTCTTCTCTTATCATTTTGTGTTGCATTTCCAGGTGACAAAGCATTATCTTCAAATGAATTGATTTGTTCTAGTTCAAATTTTCCGGTTTTTTGACCTGTTTTAACAGGTTCATCCAAACTTCCTTCAGGAACCACATCCTCCTCCTCCTTTGTATCACCATTGCGAAGGCTGATTGATGCATGTGATGGTGAGCCAGAGGTTTGCCCCGAAAGGATACCAGTTATCTCCAGAATGTATTCATCTTCGTGAGTCTGTTTAAAGGAGAACAGGAATATATATCCTTTTAACGATTCTCAACTCAAAATTGGTAAAATATTTTATTGCATTAAAATTAAATTTCAGTAAAAACATTTTACTTTTGGTAATTGTTTCAAAAATAAGAAAGAAGTCTGTCGGTCTCTTTCTCAATCTCTCTGTCTGTGTGTCTGTGTGTCTGTGTGTCTGTGTGTCTGTGTGTCTGTGTGTCTGTGTGTCTGTGTGTCTGTGTCTGTCTGTCTGTCTGTCTGTCTGTCTGTCTGTCTGTCTCTCTCTCTCTCTCTCTCTCTCTCTCTCTCTCTCTCTCTCTCTCTCTCTCTCTCTCTCTCTCTCTCTCTCTCTCTCTCTCTCTCTCTCTCTCTCTCTCTCAACTTTCCGAATAGGTAACAGAATATATCAACATAATTTACACATTTCATCATCTTTTATAATACGCTATCATAAAGCAAATAAAAAGAAACTTGTTCACATCATAAAAACAAGCATTAATTAGTTAATATTAGCACTCCTAAAAGTCTCGAAAACCTGGAATCTCCTCACTTAGATGTTCTATGGCTTAAAATCGTTCTTCTTTCTGCTGCAATAATCTTGTGCTTATGCTACTGCTAGCAGAAGAGATTTTTGCCCTCTATTTAGGAGATTTCACTGCACACAATACTAAATGATCGGGGTCTCTCTAGTATTGAT
>JABUQX010007756.1:52500-60000 GCA_015478945.1 Trachelipus rathkii | reverse complement strand
CCAAACCACCGAACCACCGAACCACCGAACCACCGAACCACCGAACCACCGAACCACCGAAAAAAAACTGCACTTCGACCATTTTTTTTATTTATTTATTAATTATTTTTTCTTTAAAAATTTTTTTTTCCCTTTTATAAATATTTTTTTTCCTTTTTGAACTTCAATACTCTGGGACGAATTTGCATATCAAAGAAGGATCTTTCTACATCTAATTGAAGTTTCACGCAACATCCAAAGGGTTTAACCAATGGAGAGCTGCCAAAATCATAACAACCGGTTCTTTGCATAGTCATAAAAGTTAATTGCCGGTTCGTCTTGATGTTTAATTAAATAAAGAAATGAATTAACTACCGGTGCGCTTGAAAAAATGCGCTTGAACCGGTGAGATCCGGCTCCAAATAATTAGTTTGTTTTATATTTACTAATTTAATCTTAATATAAAAAATTTTACTAAAATTTAAAAAAATGAAAAAAAATTTTTTTACCTAATTTATTTTTATTTCTTTAAAAAAAATTAATTTTAATTTTTAAATTTTAATTTATTTTCAATTTTTTATATTATTTATAAATTTTTTCTTAATTTAAAATTTTATTTTTAATATTAAAATTTAAATATTTAAAAATTTAAAAATTTAAAATTTAAAAATTACTTAAAAATGTATAATTTTTTTTTATACACATACCTTATTGTACCGACTTTCGGAATCGCCTGTTGCCAAATTATACAGCTCATTAGAGTTCACTTTAGCAATCTGCAGAAAAACCATATACTTTACAACAGTCCATGGACCCAAAACTCTTCTTCAGATAAAATTATTAACTTATCTAATTACATTCCTACCAAAGATGAAGAAATACTACTAGGCTATGGTCTCTCATTTTCATTAAAGGAACCTGACCCTCTACTTTAATTGTGCACTGATTTCGAGTTATGGAAGAACCGAACTTGTAGATCTGAGTGATATATATATATATATATATATATATATAATATATATAAATAGATATAATATAGTATATATTATATATATATATATATATATATATATATATTAGTGTTACATTATTTGTAATATTATAATCACCCTCAGTTGAGAACCTTACACTAGGAGCTCTTATTTTCCCGAAGGTAACTAAATCTGGTTAAGAATAGATCTGAAAATTTTACATAAAAAAACTAAAGTCAAACTACAGGAACTTGTTAATAGAGAAGTTGAGAGGGAACCTCTTTTTACAAAACATTTTTGATCAAATGGAAAACTTTTGATAGAATCTGGCAAGAAACTTTGATTTCATACTTTCCACAGACAAAAAACTTTGATTTCATACTTTCCACAGACAAAAAACTTTGATTTCATACTTTCCACAGACAAAAAACTTTGATTTCATACTTTCCACAGACAAAAAACTTTGATTTCATACTTTCCACAGACAAAAAACTTTGATTTCATACTTTCCACAGACAAAAAACTTTGATTTCATACTTTCCACAGACAAAAAACTTTGATTTCATACTTTCCTTAGATACTGGATCATTTCATATTTCCAGCTGGAACTTTAGATGAGGTTGATTCTCAGAAGAGAAACAGTTTACCAAGAAGCTATCGAATTAACTCATAACCTGATAACTTGAAAACACCTTGAAATTTCCAATCTTAGAATCGCCATAATGGATTTCATGACCAAAATTCTAATGTAGAAAACTTCGCCCCTTTCTCTTTTTGCTACTGTTCTGGTCGGTTACTTGGTATTCTGGCCTCTGGTATTTTGGTGAAATTTTTTTTAACGGCCTGAAATTTTGAAGGTTTATATCAACTCTGACACAAAGCTTTCTAGAGGTTTGAGGTTTGGATTGTTCCGGTCAGGGATGTCAGAGTTTTCACCTTTTCTTTCGGTGGAGGTGGTAATTTAGGCTAAGAAATTTACGATCAAAGTTGGTAAAATGTGGAGCATCATTGCCTTACCGAAAGATAAAGTCATAAATGCTGAAGGATAAAATGATCAACGCCGAAATAAAGTCATATTTGCTGAAAGATAAAGGATTTGAGGTATGACAAAACATTCTAAAATAGCGAGATAATTTTGCGATATCACCGCTGGTTCTATGAAGCAAGATGGAGCCAGTCATTCAATAAAGGGCTAAAACAATACACATTTTAATGCTAGAGCCTTTACTTTTGTCTTTAGTATAAGATTGTTGACATTTATTAGAGCATATTTTTTGCATTACATCGATATCGAGAATTAAAATTCTGAAATGGAAAACATTTCTTCCCCTTCGTCTAACCTTGAAATTATCATTATGGGGTTACATCAATGTTCACTACCGCCATCGGTTTTCCTCCAATCATGAAGATGCAGTTGCTGGGACCACCTATCAATTCTCTATTTACATCAACCTTGGACAATTAGTGAAGCTCTTTATCAGTATCTCAATTAGTCTTGGCGATGCACTTAACATACTAGACCTTTCTTTAAATTTTCAAATTTCTTATATACACACTAGACCTTTATTTAATATTTCAAATTTCTTATATACATACTAGACCTTTATTTAAATTTTCAAATTTCTTATATAAATACTAGACCTTTCTTTAAATTTTCAAATTTCTTAGATACATACTAGACCTTTATTTAAATTTTCAAATTTCTTATATACATACTAGACCTTTCTTTAAATTTTTAAATTTCTTATAGTCTTAAGGTCTTTCCACACCTTGTTCTCTGATCACCTTCTAATCTAAATATCTTTCTCTTTCTTTTCAAGTTATACGTACAAATGGAAATGATGAGGAAACATTTTTGATACTTCATGCTGCAACTGGTCGGACTTGCTGTCGTACTTCTTTCATTTCCCTTGTAAAGATTACTGCTTTCAAGGGAGTTTGTGGACGGCATGCAGGTAATTTTTTTAAAAAAACTTTTAACGTTAAAATATATTTCAGAAATTAATGTCATCTTCGGATTCACTAAACCATTGCGGAATAAAATTCATCTCAGATTTATGCAATTTATATTATCTATGACGCTAATACGTCAAAAGAACTGGATGATTTAGTCGCCGCGACCACAAGTATATTAGTTTCAATGTGAGTCCAAAAAATTGTGGTGGCCTGGCAAATAGGTCGCGTAGACGTCGCCCAGTGCGTATAATGCCTAAATCTATTTTTCTTCAGAAAATGCAATATTATTTCTGGGTCCTATTCTTCACGCTCTTTAGGCGCTTTGGAAAAACCGTTTTCATAACCTTTGCTTCTTCTTCTTCTTCTTCTTCTTCTTCTTCTTCTTCTTCTTCTTCTTCTTCTTCTTCTTCTTCTTCTTCTTCTTCTTTTTCTTCTTCTTCTTCTTTTTCTTTTTCTTTTCCTTTTTCCTTTTCTTTTTCCTTTTTCTTTTTTTTTCTTTTCTTTTTCTTTTTTTCTTTTTATCTTTTCTTCCTTTCTATCTTCTCTCTCTCCTTCTTCTTTCCCTCTCTCTCTTCTTTTCTTTTCTCTTCTCCTCTTCTTCTCTTTTTTTCTCCTTCTCTCTTTTCTTTTTCTTTCTATCCTCTTTTATATTATCTTATCTCTTCTATTTTGCCATAAGCACCATTTATGCTCTTAGCTCTTTATTGCAAACTCTTTCCTTCACCTTCCTTTCTCTCTCTCTTCCTTCTTTCCTTCTCTTCTCTTAATAATCTTCCTTCTCTCTTCCTTCTCTTTCTTCTCTTCCTTTCCTTCTTCTTCCTTCTTCTTCCTTCTTCTTCTTCTTCTTCTCTTTCCTTCTTCTCCTTCTCCTTTTCCTTCTTTCATTCTTCTTCTTACTCTATCTTTTTCTTTTTAGCTTCTTTTTTTTCTTCTTCTTCCTCTCTCATACATAATACTATATATATATATATATATATATATACTATATATATTATTATATATATTATATATTACTCTTAATATAAACTTATATATCCTCCTTATTTCTTACTCACCTTCTCTATCTCTTTCTCTATATTATATATTCTTCTTACTATACATTATATCTATATGTATACTCTCTATATATAGATATTTATATACGTATAATATTTACATATATCACTATCTCTATCCGTATTCACTCTGCTCTTACTTACACTCTATCTCTATATTCATTTTATATACTCTATATACTTATACTATCTATATCACTATATATTCTCTCTTATCAGTATATTATTACTATCCTTTATATATTATAAATTATACATAATATCATAAACTCTATTACAAATATATATATCAATACTAGTATATATATATATATATAGTATATATATATATATATTAATATATATATATTATATGATATTTACATATATATATATATATATATATATAATAGTAATATATATAATATATAATATATTATATATATATATATATATATAATATAATCATAATATAAATATAATTACGATTTCTAGCATATATATATATATAATACGCTAGTATGCTCTTATTGACTATACTATATCTACTAATATATATATCTATATATATACTCTATCATATAAATACTCTAATATATATATATACTATATATATATATAGTATATTCTATTTTAATATACGACGATATGAATATGTGAAATATATATTATTACCTTCCATCTCGACCTGAATTAGCGCTCTCACGCCTGCTTTTTTTCGAAGTAGAAACGTTCATCTCCATACTCCTCGAAACAATTCCCCTGTTTATTTTATCTTAGCTTCATGGTGAAAATGCAATTTATATACATATATATACTAACTTTTATATATATATCATAATATATATATCTACTATATCACTATATATTATATTATCTATTATATTATATTATATATTATAATAATATAATCCATATATATATATATATATTCTCAGTGGGGACTGCCAGTAATCAGGTTTTTTACTGGCGTGCTTCTCTCTCTCTCATCTCGCCATCTCCCTTCTTCTCTCTCTCTCCATCTACCTCTCGCTCTCTCGGCTTCTCTCTCTCAATCCTCCGATCTCTCCTGTCTCTCCTCTCTCTCTTTCTCATCTCTCTCTCTCTCTCTCTCTCCCTCTCTTCCCTCCCTCCTTCTTCTTCCCCTTCTCCTTTTCCCCTCTCCTTCTCTCCCTTCTCTCCTCTATCCATCTCTTCCTCTCTCTCTCCCTCTCATCTCCTTCCTCTCCCCTCTTCTGTTACGTCCTCTCTATTCTTTCCGTTCTCTCATCTCCATTCGCTCTCTGATATCGATCTTCTTCCTCTCGCTCTTTCGCTCTTCTCTCTCTCTCTTATTACATGAACACAACATACTGCTCTTTCTCTTTCTTCTTCTCTAACTCTCTCTCTAGTCCGAAGTACCTCCTCCCCCTTCTTGCAACCCAACTGTGTACACAGTTTCATTCTTTCTCTATCTAATCCTCTGATCCTAATATTTGATCGCTATGCTCATTCTTTCTTGTTCTCCACCACCGGTAAAGCAAAGCCTGGAATACACTTTCATCTTCTCTTTTCCACATTTCTTTTGACTTACACATTATCACATTAAGAAATGTAGTTCTTTTACTCCAATTTCCCTTTATATATATATATATTATATATATATATATATATTATAATTAATAATTATATATATAATATATATATATATATTATATATTATATTTTATAATTATTTCTCTAATATATAATATATATTAATATATATATATATATATATAATATATATATATATATATATATATATACTATATATATATATTAATATATATATATATATATTAAGTATATATAATAATATATATATATATTTTTATATATATTCATATATTTATTTTCTTTACACATCATTAGGTCAGTCGTGAAATTTCAGTATGCAAAACTTCAAGAAAAAATTACTTATTAACCTAATATCAACTCAAGATTGTTTTCATATTCAACAAAAAGTGTAAAATTAACATAAAGAATCGAACTAGCGTGGCGGGGGTTAAGGGATTTATTCCTAGATATAAACTCTTAAAGAGGATGGGCTTTCCCTCTTAAAAAATCGCCTAAAAAACTCGAAAATCCAATGTATACTTAATTTCTGTAAATTAACCATTTATCCATACTGCGCTGTATCACTTCTCTTAAAGATTTGTAATCAAATTTTGCAATCATATCTATAAACATTTAATTATAGATATAATCAATGTAATATTGCTATTTATGGACCACAACATGTACCAAAATGCATGAGGCCCTCCTGTCCAAAATTTCCCATAGCACTTATGCTTTATATCTGTATTAAGCCTTGTACCTGCAGTAAGACGGAGACTTCAGAGAGCTGCTCCAGCTACTCGCACGCAGCCAGAACCACCAAAGCCAACCTCCTCCCCTATATCTCAGCCTCCCTACACCCAGATAATAAAAATAACAATCTTTTTACTCGGAACAACCTTCGATGCCCACTTCACCTCTACACCTCACATTCAAAACATTATAAGTACAGCAAACAAAAAAAATTAGGTGTCCTACGAACTCTATCTCAACACACTTCAGCAATGAACAACGCACACCTATCAACCAACTAAACATAACAAACAATTCTCAAGATACTATAAATCCAAACGTACGTGTTCTAACAGTCTGATAAGCCCTTTTAAAGAGGCTTTACTACTAATAGAATTAAAATTACCAAAAGAACGCAATAATAAACTGCCCTATTGAGCAATCCACAATTTTGGCCCTAAAAACCACCCTACCCAACACCTGCAGGAGGAAACAAAAATTTCTCATCTCATTCAAACATCACTTAGAATATGAAAATAGGGAACACAGTTCTACGCAAGACTCTTTGACGGCCCCTTAACCCTCACCTATGCCATAACTACCTTCAAAACACAACTATACATCGTTTAAAAGATTCCCCTCCTCTCCGCTAACCCCTCTGCCACGGCGATCTTTTTAGAGAACCTTCCCTTGATTGCTTAATGATTAGAAGCTGAAACTGTCGGTAAACACCTTCTTCTGCTGAGGTGCCCCCGCCATTCGTTCCCCTAAGAATACAATGTCAAATCTCTCCCTCCATAAGAAGACCCTGTAGCTCTCCGACGTCGGTGAGGTTTTTTGCCGGTTTCTGGAAATGAAAGACCCACTCCCAATAAAGGGGAACCACAGGGGCAATATAAATATATATATATAATATATATATATATATATATATATTATATATTATCTATATAAATATTATTATAATATATATATATATATTATATATAATATATATATATATACTTAAGTATATTATATTATATAATCCCGTAGAGGCCAGGAGGTGGTTATTGGGGATTTGATCCCCTCCTCAGAATTTATTTAAAAAAAATTATCAACATTTTGTTAGGAATTGAAATCTCTTAATTTTTTAATTTATAAAAATAATAAATATAGCTATCAAAGGAAATTAACGAGTACAAAATATTAATAAGAGGAATACCATATTATTTTGGTTCGTGGAGATTTTCTTATGTTTAAATGGCTGT
>JABUQX010007756.1:30000-45000 GCA_015478945.1 Trachelipus rathkii | reverse complement strand
CAAGTGGAGTCTCTCTAGAAGTATTTGTCATCTTGTCATTTTTCCATACTGTGAGCTCTTAGTTCTGTAAGCCAAAATTTGGATTAGCGGATCAATAAATTTATTAAGTAATAAAGGAATATACTATAGCTGCGTTTCCAGAAGCCCGTGTGCAGTCCGTGTGCAAAATCGACTCGGAAACGCTTCAAATTGAAAAAAATTACATTAACCAAACAGACAACAGGAAATTTGAGTACCTGTAAACGGCCGAGCGCGCCCGTCGGATCAGATGGCAACACCCTAAAATCTTGGCAATAAAAAAAAAAATGAAACCTTATATTTTTGCCAGACTACGTTTTTAAGGGTTTTTTAGTGAAAAACTGAAAACAGATACATCAATCGATAGAATACTGAAGTAGTAATATATTAATCGTGCAACGTATATTAAATATTATATATATATATATAATATATATATATATATATATACTATTATATATATATATATATAATATATATAATATATATATATATATATATATATAATATATATATAATATAATTATATATATATATATATATATATATATATATATATATATCACTCAACCTTTGGCACCCCCTAAATGAAATCCTGCCTACCGCCCATGCTCTTATACTTATATCATGTACTATTTAATGAAAAATACGATATATTCAGTATCCTTAATTATAAAAGTTAACTGAAATATTAAAAAATTTGGCAAGCCATTTCCGACACCATGTTTTGTAAAAAAGATTTGTTGTAAACGCAAGTATTCTTCCGCTCAGCCGCGCCCCGTTTATTAATCCCGAAATCAAGGATTTAACAACGGACGCCTGACTGTGACGTTTACGTGACGTAGAATTGCGCAAACGGGCTCTGGAAACGATGCATGTGTGCCCGCCCGGGCTGCAGTCGGGCTACTGGAAACGCAACTTATATAAAGTTCTATACGGGTCTTCAAAGTTTAAAAGCTTTTTTCAGAAGCGGGTAACGTGTTTGAGGATAAGAGATGACGTTTAACTCCACAACATGGAGAGCAGCTTATTTTCCTACACCACAACATTTCAAAATTCAAATAAATTCATTTTAAGTAAAAAAATTATGGAATCTTGTTTTTAAAAAATTGAATTTTTTGCTTAAACAGTTTTAAGTAAATTTTTGTTTGTAGTAGTATTTTCTACTTTAAAGTTAATTTCTTATAAAATAATAAATAATAATAATATAATAATAATAATAATAATATAATAATAATAATAATAATAATAATAATAATATAATATAATAATAATATAATATAATAATAATAATAATAATAATAAATAATAATAATACCCTGTAATAAATTTTATTTATCCCCAGTCTAGATTCTAGAGCAGGATGGGCACAAAAAAGATCAAATATTTAAATCCACTGATTTTTTTACGTATTTATTTTTTTTACAAAAAAATCATTATTTTTTTTTTTTTTTTTTGTATTTTTAGACCACTTTTTTTTTTTAAATTAATATTTTTTCCTATTTATTATCCTATTTATGATAAGTATATTCATCTACATAATAAGTCATTCATCAATGTGTTTCAAGTCATTTTTTAATAAAGAAATAAATAAAATTAGAGTACTCAGATATTATACAGTATAGAAAAAAACTATATATATATATATATATATATATATATATATATATATATATATATATATATATATATATATATATATATATATATATATATATAATTTAATTAAACTATATAATTATTTTTACCTAACTTATTATTAATTAGACAATAATTAGGATTATTAACTAATTTTATAGAAATAATAATTAAAAAGGCAATTTGTGTCTAAAAAAATAAAAAAAGTAAAAAAATCAAAAATATTCCCAACCCCGTTCTAGAGTATTAAAGCTACCCGTTCGAGAGTGAAAATATTGTTTCATATTTAAAGTTTTCGAAAGTACAGAGTCGAAGGTCATTTTATCCTGATATTTGTTCACATACAGTCGTCCCTCGTAGAACGCGGTCTTATAGAACGCGATCTTGCTATACCGCGTTTGGCAAAAAAGATAATAAAAAGAAAAATTAAAATTACAAAATTACAAAAACAAAATTAAAATTCTGTAATACATTTGTTAAAAAGATAAAAATTAAAATTAAAATTGCAAAAAATAAAGTAAAAATGATACATACATATGTTAAGATAATGAAATGAAAAAAAAAGAGATATTTGGTGAGCTAAAAGGCAAAAGCGTCAATTACCGATAACGATGTATTTCTCAAAAAAGCAGCCAATACAACCTACAGATTCTGGACTGCCTTCATCTCTTACACCTTCAACTTCATTTACAATTTGAAAGAAACTATTTTCGTGCTCAATTGGCTAAACTTTAAAATTTTATATTACAAGTCCTCAGGCTATACAATTAAATATATAAAATCAATTTTATCTCCAAATTTTTTAAAGGTTTGTACATTGTATATTTTTTCATTTAAAAAAACTAAAAAACTTTTTTGCTCATTTTAAGATATGTAGAGTACTGTACTGTAATGTAATAAATTTCCTACTAATTAACTAGTCAATAAAATATGTTTATATACTGTTCTGTAAATAACATTGTATCTGCAAATTTATTCAATTATTATTAAGGATAAATAAAAAACTGCTGCTATTTTATTCACCTTATACAAAGGTTAAAATTTTAAAATTAATGATTTTTCAGGGGATTTAAAGTTATACGCGATATCGCCTATAACGCGGGTGGTCAGGAACCTAACCCCCGCGTTCTACGAGGGACGACTGTATATCAATTTTCAATATTATTTTTTATGCATAATCATAACTGTGTAATTGACAAATCAATTGCAGAATTTTATTAAGAAAGACATTTGAAAAAGTAGAAAGTTCCGGTTAGTTCCGGCCGGAGTTCCGGCCGGAACCGGAACTTCCAAAAAATCGAGGTTCCGGCCGGAATTCCAGCCGGAACCGGTTCCGGTACATCCTAATATATATATATATATAAATCTGTTATGTGTATAGGAATGTTATTTTTTTATTTATTTTTATTTATTTTTTTATTTTTTATTTTTTAGACATTTCTTTAATTTATTTAAAATTTAAAAAAAAAAAATTCTATTTTTTTTATTTATTTATTTTTTTATTTTTATTTTATTTTTTTACTTTTTATTTTTATTTATTTATTTTATATATATATTATATATAATATATAATATATAATAATATATATATATATATATATATATATATATATATATATATATATATATATATATATATATATATATATATATATATATATATATATATATATATATATATATATATATATATATATATCTAAAAAAAAAACACAAAAAAATATATTTAATAATAATATAATATATATATATATATATATAGGCCCTTTTCTGTTTTACACAATGGTCAGTTTTGAATTTTTTTTTTTTTTTTTTTTTTTATTTTAACATATTCGCTGGTATAATGTACTAACAATGAATTTTCACGTGGTGATTTGACAAAGAATTCGAAAGTTCGAAAATATTTTCAATAATTCTTTAAAAATGAAATTTTATCAATAAAATTAACAAAATTAAGTATCTTAAAAAGTACGATACTTACAGAAAAAACAATTATAACATATTTGGAATCAGCGTATAAAGCTTATTACAAAAATGTAAAAAAAAAAAAAAAAAAATTCATAAATGAAATATCTCGAAAGTACGACACTTACAGAAAAACCAATTACATATTTGGAATCAGCCGTATAAAGCTTATTACAAAATGTAAAAAAAAAAAAAAAAAAAAAATTAGTGGGGCTCGAGCCGACGGGGGACGGGGGGGGACGTTTTCCATATCCCCCGTAGGGGGGGGGGGAAATAGTCCTACCCTGTAGTTCCCCGGAAGGCCGAGAGACCCCGGCTCCTGCCATCTTTTGCGGTTTACCCTTTGGTATTCCTTTAGTTAAAAAAAAAAAAAAAAAATTAAAACTGACGGAGTCGTAAAACGTAACTGGTCCTATAATATTTTTGAATCATGTTTTTCACACCCCTTAAAATGACTGTTAGGATCATATACTCAGAAATATATAAAAAAAAAAACAAAAAACAAAACAAAACAAAACATGACGGAGTCGTAAAACATAACAGGTCCTATATATATATATAATATATATATATATATGATATATAATATTTATATAATATATACTATTTAAATAACTAATAATATATATATACATATATACGTAAAACATATATATATATATATATATATATATATATATATTAACTAGAACGTTAGGAAATAATGCATTTATTAATTTTTACTGGTAAAACATTGATTTTTAAATTTGATAAAAATGAAATTAGGCCTCAAAATTTCATATAATTATAAAATTTGTCCAAGGACGTTATCAATTATACCGACACTTGCTGATTTTCACCGACTTTCATGAAATTTATATGAAATGTTTGAAAAATGAATCTGAAAAAAGTTATGAAGTTTCCAGATTTTATTTTTATAGAATATTTGCTGCCAGCTGTTTTTTTATAATTTTTTTATAGAGACCTTCTATTGGGCTTTTTGGGTACTGAATCAATATTATATTATTTTTCCAGCACTCACGGGTCGGGGCACGGGGTTTACCCCGTAGGCAAATGATAGTGTGCCATGTATTCATTTAACATTAAAAACAAAAAATTCTAAAAAAAATTCAAAAATACCCCATTTTAATAAACAGATACAGGTGATATATATATATATATATATATATAATATATATATTATATATATATATATATATATATATATATATATATATATATATATAAAAAAAAATAAAAAAAACCCTATATTATATAATATATATATATATATATATATATATATATATATATATATATATATTAGCGGAATTATAAAAATTATGTAGATTGTAAAGAGAAACTGTGTGCATTTTTAGGGGGTGAGGGGAGGATACAATTTCTTCCTAAAACCTTTTGTTCATAAATTTTAAATACATTTTGAGAAAATGTCGATTGCGGAATATATTCATTCTCTTCTGTGAACGTTAATAATTCCTATTACATATTTAAATAAAGCCAAATCCCTATCAATCCCAAATACTAGACACCTGAAGAAATTATACGGAGGGTGTGGCGTCTGCGTCAGTAAAGAGCAATTACAAGGATATATCCTGCGCGTGCGTCCAGCTGTCGAAGTCCGAGAAGATCCGAGAACTTTGTTGTCGGCTGTTGAGTCCGCTCGTCCGCGAGTTGGTTGATCGCAACTGTGCAAAGAAGTTTACGTCATTGATCGGTGCCGTAGGCCTACATAAGTGCAAGCAGTGATGTAACTAGTATCCATCTTTGCCTTCTTTTAAAACGAAAATTTTAGATCGTATATCGAATATTAGGAGATCGGATTAATGTAATATGTGAGTGGATATTATATTTGTTTTATTTACCGTTGCGGTAAATACATTTTTCCAATATTCAAAGCAATATAGAGTGGACTTTTTTTAACTGATATTTTCAGTATGTGACAATATAACAATATTTTCAAGTGTAACAATTATTGTAACGTGCTAAATACATATAGAATTATGTACAAAATGAAAATTATGATTTTCAATAGAGTTCTTTGTGACAAATAAAAATACCAGTTCTTTAAAAATACAGTATGAAAAACATTGTGGCTTGTATATTTATTATTTCCATAGGTTTAGGTAAGTATCAACACAACCATCAAATCCTTTTTGCATCTTTCTCAACATTTATGATTCTCTCTCTCTCTCTCTCTCTCTCTCTCTCTCTCCTCTCTCTCCTCCATATATATATATATATATATGAGCAGCAGAGTTATATAGTAGTATATATGTTATATATATATATATATATATATATATATATATATATATATATATATATATATATCGCCCCTGCTGGAAGAAGACGAGAGACCTACATAAAACTTACGAGATATGTGGAAAATAATTTCCTGATTCGAATAAAAGGACAACTTGCCCATGTATTGGCATTGAAAGTGTGCAAGTAGATGGAAGGGAAGGAAAATAGAAGGGTTAGAGTGTTTAAGACTTGACCAGAAGATTACATGTTAAAATGAGCATACTGGTTAAGTCTGGGTGTTGGGGTGTTAGATAAGCAAGAAATTGTGTGGAGAGGTGAATCAAACAAGCTCTCCTCAAAGAATATCGATGCGACTATAGAGTTCAATAGAGAAACGTCCTTCATAATAGCGATTATATTAGGAGAGTGGTGCAACAGTTTGATGGTGGGATAGGGAATTGAGGGAGTCGTTGACAGCAAAAGAGTTGATACTATTAAAAGAAGAATTGAGTGAGTAGAACCATCTCAAATATGTGATGTGTCCTCCGTTCAAGGATGAACGTCACCATAATTCGGAATAAGGGTTTTGAGTAGTATAAAGAAATTCCGAAGGCGACTCAAGCTCAAAAGTCTTAGAAGATTGTAAGATAAGAGAAACGATTTTATATTTTCAATAAATTTCACTTGAAAAGGAAATGCCAAATAATCAGACAGACGAGGATTTCAGTTGTGTTTTCGAGAATGTTGCAGTTATGTGTAAGGTTTTGACGAGATGAAGTAACTGAGTTATATAGACACTGGAAACAAACATATTTTTCGAAATATGAAAAAGATAAGATATCATTTGCTTTATGACCACCTTCCTATAGCTTGGGATTCTTAGAAAAATTGAAAAGAGTAAAAAAGGATGAAGGTGAAGTCACTGGCATAATAATGGATAGGCGATGAAGTGACACAAGTGAGATGAAGTGACACATGTCAGATAGATCAAGTGACACATGTTAGATGGATGAAGTTACACAGATCCGAAAGAATGTTATTAATGAATAGAAGATATAAAATAGGCGATGAAACAGAACCTAATAGAACAGCCTGAAAAATAAAAATCAAGAAGGTTAGGTTAGATTAGATTAGGGTAGGTTAGGTTAGGTTAGGTTAACAAAATGCCATAAACAGTGTGAAGAATAGAAATCATGAAGATTATTGCATTTTCTATTTAAAAACGAGGTTTTAATATTCCATAAAATAAATTTTGCCCGATTTCGGGATGAAATATAAATAAATAGTTTCTGGACTTTGAATACTTGAAATTCCTGAAGTTAGTGTTTTTAACGAAGGTTTATGAGTTTTAACCGAAGGGAAGAAAATGTTTTGTAAATTACCATGTCAAAAAATAATTATTACCATGCGCCCTTCTCACATCGAAACCTCCTCCAGCTGAAACTCCAACCATTAGGAAGTCGAAGTGGTACAACCCTGAGTCCCACCAGTTTGCAGCACCGAAACGCCATTTTCAAACTTGTCTCCTTGCCAACAGCCGATGCCGTTCCTACAGCAGACCTGAAGAGAACAGTACTCGTCAGAGATGATACTCGAGATAAACTGCGGAACCTAGCGGCGTAAACGATTTAAATAGTATGAAAGAAAAGGTTGAATATTATCATATTGGAAAGTATTGGAAGCCAAGAAAGGTCTTGTATGTTGGATATATATATATATATATATATATATAATATATATATATATATATATATATATATATAGTTATTAGTTTTTAATAATACAGGTGTATATAGCAGTTATATATATATATATATATATATATATATATATATATATATATATATATATATATATATATATATATATATATATATATATATATATATATATATAGGTCATCGTTTCCATTGTCCGTCATATGTATCTTAAAAACTATTAATGCTACAGTAAAACGGAATACATTGCTGGAATTCTGGTCCAATGCTGGTCTTGAAATAAAAAAAAAAAAAAAAAAATTATATCTCAAAAACTACAATAGCTACAGCGAAAAGGAATCTTTTTTTTTTTTTACTAAAGAATACCCCAAGGGTATACGAGTCGGGGTGCCTCGGCCTTCCGGGAACTACGGGTTGGACTATTCCGGGGAGGGTCTCCGAACCCCCGCTCTTGGTATTTGGGTGTCGCGGGGTTCCTCCGCCCCTTCTCACGGGGTATGGAAAACGTCCCTATAAATTCCCGTCGGCTCGAGCCCCTAGTGTGCCGTAAAAAAGCAAAATTTAATAGAAAGTCTATTTATTTTATCGAGAAACCAATAAAAGGCTTCTAAATAGCCTTCTAATCATATTACTATAATTATCAAAAATAATTTTTTTTATTATTATTATTTTTACATTTTCTTATGTGAAATTTTACCAGGATTCCAAAAATGTATTCCTTTTCGCTGTAGCTATTGTAGTTTTCTTTTGAGATATAATTTTTTTTTTTTTTTTTTTTTTTTTTTTTTTACATTTCCAGGACCAGCAATGGACCAGCATTCCAGCAATGTATCCTCTTTTTACCGTAGCATTAATAGTTTTTAAGACACATATGACGGACATGAACGTTGGTCAATATTATTATATATATATTATTATTATTATTATTATTATTATTATTATTGTTAAGTTGTTGTTATTGGTTATTATTATTATTAATTATTATTATATATATATATATATATATATATATATATATATATATATATATATATATATATATATTATATTATATATATATATATATATATAATATATATTACATATTATTATTGTTATTATGCTATATTAAGTTATTATTGGTTATTATTATTACATATATTATTATTATATATATATTATTATATATTATATTATACATATATATTATTATATATATATATATTATATATTGTTACATATATATTATTATTATTATTGTTATATTATTGTTATATATATATTGTTATTATTATTATTACATATTATTATTATTATTATTACATGAGGTGGCTGCAACCTTAATCTTTGTAAACGCAAAGCGTAAAGTGGAGTAGTTTATGTCCGCAAGCGCAAAAGCGCACAGTTTTTCAAAAAAATTAATGAAACGCAAAAGCGCACATGTCAGCAAATCAAATTTTTTTTTTAAAAGCACAAATTTAGGAGCGCAAAAGAAGGTAAAAAATAAAGTATGTGAAAATGAATTTTTTTAAATTTTAATTGAAAGATGCAAATATATATAACAAAAATGAGAAAGATTTTAATCTTATTCAATTATCTGTGATCTCTTCCTCTTCGCTCTCCTCTTGCATTCTGATCAGGGTCATATTTCCTTTCATATAGATAAATTTTTCAAAATTGCTGGATGCCATGGCTGCCCTCTTTGCTCTTAGAATTTCAGAGCCTTGACTAAACAACTTCTCCACGGCCGCTGAGCTGGCTAATGGGGTATTATACTTATAAACAAGTCCACCTTATATTCGGTATTCACTCGGAAACAGGTTCCTAGTGAGAGGGATACTGTGGTGAACATTTACTGCAGCCCAGTTATCCGTTGTCATCCAACCCTCCTAGAGGTGCCCGCTGGATAAACAATTCTTCTAGTTTCTGGAAATATTTAGAAATTGTATCAAGAATTCAAATCTTTTTGTTTCATTTGAATCATGTCAGTGTATTGTGAATATATATATAGCATAGTTATATATATATATATATATGGTTATATATATGAAAACCAACAATATATATATATATAGTGTTATTATATATATATATATATATAGAGTATTATTTTTCTGTGTTGCTGTTGTTACATATATATATACATATATATATATATATAGTTATATATGTTGTTATTGCTGTTGTTATTATTATTGTTATATATATATATATAGAAGAAGAAATAAATATATACTATATATATATATATATATATATATATATATATATATATATATATATATATATATATATATATATATATATATAAGAGATGCTTAAAGTTTGTTCCAAATTATAAAAAATAACTCACCATAAATGGGTCACTTTCCGACTCAGTCCCATCACCTTCAGTGACTTGATGTGGAAGAGTAAGATTCGATCCAATATTACACTTTATTTCCTCAATTATCCTGGTCTTGACAGTTTGGTACTTCCCCTCATTTAACCTACGTACCACTCCGAGTTTAAAGTGAGGGTGCAGGACTGTTGCCATAAGCAAATCAAAATCAAAGATACTGCTGAATCTCGATACAAAGCCTTTTTCTTTCCCTTTGTTTGGCTTTGGTTGCTTTAGCAATTAGTTGACTAAGTTTTTGGCATAGTTAAATTTTTTCACCTCTCGTTGCATTTCCCCGATCTTGTCCTTGAGGAGGAAGAGATGAGGCAATAGGACTCCTGCGTACGCATTCTTCTCATCCTGCAACATATGAAGCCTAACATCAATAGGGGTCATTATTTTGATGTTCTCAGCAATTACCTCTTTATTAGTTTTATTAAATATTGGAAGACAAGGCTTTTGCTCCATACAAATGTTGTTGATTTGTGTCATGCGACCATCAAGGTTCTTAAGCAGGTCTTTCTTAGAATCGTATAGGGAGTTCCAGCGAGTAACACTTGGTGTTTTAAGCTTTGTTCCCAACTTCTTGATTTTCGCAGCAGTTGTAGTTTTCCTGTTTTGGGCATTCCATAATGCCTGTGCTTTGGCAAGTGTCTTAATTAATAGACCCTTAGCACCAGAGGACCAGCGAAGAACATTTGAAACATCTCTAGTAGCCAAGATGTTTAATGTGTGGGATATGTAACGGCGATGTTTAGGTAGGCTAAGGGCATCATATTCTTCAAGCAAATTTTCTAGCTGGAGAGGTTTTGTCTGCAAGAAACTGTGTCACTAATTTGCTCCATTTCTTCAGGCGTAACCACTATCTCTGCAATAGGTACCTGTTCTTCCTCTTCGTTACCCCTTCTGCATGAGCATCCACCCGAAAGGCTGCACAGATATTTGCACCGTTATCTGTTGTAATGCAGACAACCTGAAGATATATTTTTTTAATTTTGTTTCCTTATTAATTTGGATATATATATATATATATATATATATATATTATATAATTATTGGTTATTATTATTATATGTTGTTATGTTATGTTATATTAAGAGTTATATATACATATATATATATATTATTATTATTATATACTGTATATATATATATATATATTATATATATATATAGTTAAGCATATATATATTATTAAGTTATTTTTATGTTATTATATATTATATATATATATATATATAGTTGCTATTGCTGTTGTTGTTATTATTACATATATATATATATATATATAAATTATATAGATATACATATACCGTGTATATATATATATATATATATATATATATATATATATATATATATATATATATATATATATATATATTATATTAAGGTTATTATTATTATGTTATATTATATATATATATTATATATATTATATATATATATATATATATATATATATATATATATATATATATATATATATATATATATATATATATATATAAATATTAAAAAGAAACTTGATATATTTAACACACACACACACACACACACACACACACACACACACACACACACACACACACACATACATAATGTTTAAATTAATTAGTTTTTCCATACGCAATTTTATTTAAAAAAAAAGATATTTACAAATTTCCAGTATTAGTAGAGGAGTCAAGGTAATTGCTATCTAGGATCCAGACGAAGGATATAATCCGTTAAAGTGTTTAAAGTGAGTTATTTGTTTTCAATTTTTAATAAGAGGAATAACAGGATATGGTTTGGTTCCCTAATAATAATAATAATAATAATAATAATAATAATAATAATAATAATAATAATAATAATAATAATAATAATAATAGAGAGGGAACGATTGTAAAATAATTGCCGATTCCGATTGAGAAATTCCGCATTTTCCGATGCCGATTCGTATCGTGCTTTTATGCCAAAATAATTTCCGATTCTGAATTTCGATTCTAACAAATTCCTTTCCGATTTCGATGCCGATATCGATTCCAGAAAAATTGCCGATTCTGTTTCATCGGCCAGTTACTAGTGTCATATATATATATATTATTATTGCTAAGGTTGGCATACAGCAGCAGCGCAGGCTGGCTATGCAGCATATATATAGCATAGCAGGTTAAGCAGGGCATATATATTAAGGTTGGCATGGTTGCTAAGCGTTACAGCATATATGCTGTATACAGCATATGGCTATTGTTGCTGGCTAGTTGTTGCTGTTGTTAGCAGAGCAGAGTCATCATCAACTGTTAACTAGGTTGCCAAACGACCTCACTGGTGGTGTGGTGCGGTGCTGGTGCACGACCCCTGAAAGGTGCTGTGGTGAAGTGG
Source organism: Trachelipus rathkii (assembly GCA_015478945.1). Lineage (NCBI taxonomy): Eukaryota > Metazoa > Arthropoda > Malacostraca > Isopoda > Trachelipodidae > Trachelipus > Trachelipus rathkii. The sequence goes on along the minus strand of JABUQX010007756.1, from coordinate 32,691 downwards.
AACAGATTTAGGCCGACCATACTTAAATCAATATAAATCATAGCTTAATAAAAACTTATTCATAGCTAATAAATCTCACAGCTAATTTATTATTATTAAGCTATGAATTTTATAATGATTAAGTATGGTCGGCCCAGGGATATAAATTTCCGCACCGCACCAATGTTATCAGCAATCAGGAGGTCATCACAGGCAGTCCGCACCACACCAAGTGAGCGTTTAACCTTAGTTAACAGCTTCGTGTATATATATTATATATATATATATATATATATATATTATATATATATATATAGCATATATATATATATATATATATATATATATATATATATATATATATATATATTATATATATATATTATTAATATTATTATATATATATATATATATATATATATATATATATATATATATATATATTATTTATTATTATATATATATATATATAATGAGTATATATATATATATATATATATATATATATATATATATATATATATATATATATATAAATATATATATATATATATATATATATATATATATATATATATATATAAGAAAGAGTATGAGGCATATATGTTATGAGATATATAAAGTATATATAACTGTTAAATTAGGTTGAAACGATTCACTGTGGTGTGGTGCGGCGCTGGCACGACATATATATATATATTACAGCAACAACAGCAGCATATATATATATATAGCAAAGATATATATATATATATATTATATATATATGTTCATTTGACAAAGGCAGTGAAATATATATATATATATATATATATATATATTAACCGTTAAAAAGAAAATTTGCATTTACTATAATGCAAAGTTTCGTTTTTGCGTTTCGTGAAAATCCATAAAGTTAATAAGGGGTTTTCTCGACGCTATTATTACAAAATAATTACAAAGGGAAATAAAAAAATAAAGATATATAATAAATAAACAATGATGGAAAATGAAATTCATTGCCATATTTTTTATTATTATTATTATTATTATTATTATTATTATTATTATTATTATTATTATTATTATTATTATTATTATTATTATTATTATTATTATTATTATTATTATTCACTTGACACCACCGCTCACGGGCAGAGCACTATTCAAGGAGGGGGTGTATTCAATTTACCTCTGAGTTTCCATTCTTTAATGTTATTAATATATAAATTGCTTTATTCCTTTGTTGCTGAAGTATTTTTTAGATTTCCGCGAATTAAAAAGTTCCCTTATATTAATGATGTTTGTGGAGGTAATTTGGAAAGGAGCTTAGAGTGTTGATCTTTTTAAATGATATTCTACGAATAAAAGTTATTGGGAAAAACAATTTTTGATGCTGGTATGCTGTTCCATTTCAGTTTCAATATTGGAAGTATGAATTTATTAACTAATATGAAACTAAATTAGTTCTCCTTAGAATTTAGAAATTAAAAAATTATGCCCCCCTAGAATTATTAATTAATAAAAAATTTGGTCCTCCCATTTAATTTATATATAAGTTAAAAGAAAACTAGGTCCCTAGAATTTATTAAATAACGGAAAACTAGATCCCCCTAGAAATTATTAATTGAAAACTAGGACCCTAAACAATTTATAAATTAATAGGAAACTAAGTGTCCCTTTAGAATTTATTAATTAATCGAAAACTAGATAGCTACTATAGAATTTATTAATTAAAAGAAACTAATCCCCTTTTAGAATTTATTAATTAATAGAAAACTAGGTCCCCCTGGAAGTTTTTAACTAATAAAAAACTAGACCCCTAAAATTAATCGAAAACTGTTTCCCCTAGAATTTATTTGTTTAATTTTTTTGGTACAGGTTAGCACCACTATGGCGGAACCGTTTTCAAGGAGAAAAATAGAAAACTAGGTCCCTTAGAATTTATTGAAAATTATAGAATTATAGAAACCTAGGTCCCCGTAGAATTAATCGATTGAAAACTAGATCCCTCTAGAGTCTAGAGGTTGTTAACTAATAGAAAACTAGATCCCCTAGATTTTTTTAATTAATTCAAACCTAGATTCTCTTGAATTTATTAAATAATGGAAATCTGGGTCCACTTATTATTTATTAATTAATAGCAAACTAGGTTCCCCTAGAGTTTGTAAATTAATTGAAAACTAGAACCCCCTAGAATTTATTAGCTACCTATTAGAAAACCAGGTCTTAGAATTTACTAATTAATAGAAAACTAGAGCCCTTTCTAGAATTTGTTAATTAATAGAATACTAGGTCCCTTAAATTTATTAATTAATAGAAAAGTAGGCCCTCGTAGAATTTCTTTAATAAAAAACTAGGTCTTCTAGAACTTATAAAAATTAACAGAAAACTAGGATTCTAGAATTTATTAATTAATGAAAAACTATGTCCCTTTAGAAATTTTTAACAAATAGAAAACATCCCCCTAGAATTTATTAAATAATTGATATCTAGGCCCACTCTAACATTTTTTTAATTAATAGGAAACTAGGTTCCCTCCTAAAACTTATTAATAGAAAACTAGGTCCCCCTAGAATTTATCACCTAAAAGAAAACTAGGCCCCCCTTAGAATTTATTAATAGAAAACTAGGGACCTTTCTAGTTTGATAGAAAATTAGGATTTTTTCCTAGAATAATTTTTTTTTTTTTTTTTTTAAAGTGGTCACCACTCACGGGCGGAGCCCTATTCA
>JABUQX010007756.1:10000-20000 GCA_015478945.1 Trachelipus rathkii | reverse complement strand
ATCACATTATCTTACTGCATGATGAAAGTACATAATAATTATTAATCTTGATATACAAGTCTTCAAACCTGCCTTTTAATAATTTCAGTTGGTGCTTTCCGCCATTATCAACATTATTTTCATGTACCCCCAACCGGTATGCAGAGTACCACCAGGGGTACGCGTACCCCAGGTTGGGAAGCGCTGTGGACCTAAGATAACGCACCAAACATTACAAAAGGTATGAGAGCGACAGGTGTTATAAATGAGACATGTTTTATTCATTCCTTACAGCTAGTAATACATGATGCTATATTTTCTCGAAAATCAATTTAAGATTTAATTACTTTATGTAGGAAAATTGTAGGTCATTTTAGTAGATCACCAATTGCTACAGCTAAATTAACGGAAATTCAAAAATCTAATTTGCTAATACACAAGATTATCCAAGATGTGGAAACAAGATGGAATTCATCATATTATATGCTGCAAAGGATCATAGAGCAAAAAATTGCAATTATTATATATTCTTCAAATTCGAAAAACAATCTAGATATCTTAAATGCGAATCACTGGAAGCTAATGGAGAATATAGTTAGATTGCTACAACCATTTGAAGAATTAACTAAAAGAGCGAGTGATGATGATGTAGATATATCTTTTGTAATACCTGCAGTTAATGCATTGCAAAAATATTTAGCAAAAACTTGGAAGGATAGCTGTAAAACTATGAAAGATGAACTTTTAAATTCTGTTGCTGAACGTTTTGGTACCATTAAAGAGAAGAAACTTTATGTACTTGCAACAGTTCTAAATCCACAATACAAATTAGCTCCCTTTGATATTATTGATCAGAATAAAACAAAATTTATGCTCAAAGAAGAAGTAAAACTTTTATAAAAGCTAAAGAAAATATAACATTGGGTCTAGAAACAAAATGATGATCAAAATGATCAGTCTTATACAGATTCACATGAAGAATCTGAAAATGAAACAGCAGATATTGATAAGGAAACACATTCAATTTTCTGGAAGTGCTTTGATGACATGCTACAAGAAAAATCGTCAGATACAATCAAACCAAGTGGAACTGATCAAAGGAGAAAAAAAGTTAAAATGCAAGCATAGAAGCAGCAGTGAGAGAAAACAACATGATTTAGAAAATACTATTCAAACTACTGTGGATAAATATTTTTCAGCACCACTTATGGAACGAAAATCGGATGCTGATCTACTGTTATGGTGGAAAGAAAGAAAAGCTATTTATCCTGATTGCATCTTACCTGAATTAGCTAGGAAATATCTCTGCTCCACCTTCAAGTGTATTTAGCGAGAGAATGTTTAGTCAACCAGGAAATATTTCTACAAGTAAAAGGAATCGTCTTTCTCCAACACTAGCTGATCAGCTCCTGTTTCTTCATCATAATTTAAGAGCATTTGATTTTAAATATTAGAGAATGAAGTTACCAAATAGCAATGTAAGTAAGCTATTTGGTCTCCTTCACTGACTTTGTGCGCTTAGCAACAGTAATTCAGTTCTCTCAAAAAATTCCCATTGTGTTACGCCATACAGTATCGATAATAATGATATATATAAGTTACATATATATATATATATATATATATATATATATAGTTATATATATATATATATATATATGAAGAAAGGAAATGTATATATATAATATATATATATAGCCATATATACTATATATATATATATATATATATATATATATATATATATATATATATATAGTTTCAAATGTTAGTTTGTTAAAACTTAAAAGCTCTTTAATTATCATAATTTTTTAGTCTTTTGGTCAGATATGGCATGTAGTTTAAAAGTTCTTTTACCAATTCATTTACCTATTTCTGTATTGCATTTTAAAGCTAGATTTATCAAAAGTGTATTTTTTGTTAGGGGTAGTCATTTTGGATATCAAACCCTTTTAAGTTGTTTATCAAAATAATTAGTCAATTTAGTAAATGATGTCATATAGGCCTATTCATATTATATATTATTATAGTTATAATATTAGTTATTAGTTTGACTTAATATTATCACTACAACAAAAAAAAAATACTAAAATAATTTTTTTACACTTTTTGTATGAATCAGTTCTTCTAAATAAATTTATTTCATTAAATGTCTCATTATTACTTTCAATGAATTATAACTATTTTTATTTTCAAAACTACCTTTTAAAAATATAGGTCTCCGGCCGGAGAAAGCCGGAGACTAGTGGTCTCCGGCCGGAGCCGGAGATCTTTAAAAAGGCCGGAACTCCGGCCAAGCCGGAGCCGGAACCGGAGATCCGGTGCATCCCTAATATATATATATATTAGCAGTTGTTGAGTAGTTATATATATATATATATATATATAGTACCGGTATATATATATATATATATATAAGAAAGGCGAGTATATATATATATATATATATTAGTTGGTGAGGTATTATAAGTATATATTATATATATACATATACAGAGCAGCGAGTTATAATATATATATATAGTATAATATTTATTAAGTTGGCTATATATAAGAAAGATATATATATATATATATATATATATATATTTTTTTGCTTATGGTATGTATGACATTCCAGTGCCTAATGGTTCGCCTTTCTGTTCTACATTCATATCCACACTCATCCTCCAGACAACATCTTAGAGACACCACCTTTTATCCACATATCATATACACATACTTATATCCACACCCCTCTTCTAGACAACATCTTAAAGACATCCCTATCCCTTATATCCCTCCCTATGTGTGGAAAAAAAATTGCCCACATCGTATGTTCTGCCTATCGTAGAAGGCGACTAAGGGACGGTGGTAGTTAGGTTGGCTTCCCATTACCACTTATCTTTTGCCAGGAATGCCAATGCATGCCTCGGAGAAGGTTGCGATTGCCGTAAGAGGCCTCTCTTTCGGGGAAATGTATGAATCGTATAGGTACATGGAATGTTAGAGGAATAAATATTGAGAAGAGGAGAGAGGAGATGGATGTATTTAGAAAGAGCAAATTTAATTTGCTCGCTGTGACTGAAAAAAAGATGAAAGGAAATGGTGAAAATTAGTGATGTGGTGTAAAATGTGTTGGTGTGGGAAGGGATGAGTGGGCAATAGAAGGATTTACAATTCTGATAAGTGACTTGTGTTAGAGAGCAATAGTAGATTTTGTGTGTGTGAGTACTAGAATTCTAAAGGTTAAATTCAAGTCTGAAAAGGTCAAAATTTGTGTGGTTGTGACATATGATCCATCTGAGGGTAATGGGTAGAAGAGAGTGCAATTTTTTGGTATAATTTGAATGATTTTTTGGATGGGGTGAGTAGGAGATTTAGTTCATTTGCCACATATCTGCCTACCCAAGGATTTTTTTTACAGTTATCACCACCACTCACGGGTAGAGCCCTATTCCTCAAGAAGCAAGTGTAGTACGCCTAAAATCTCACCCTCTAGCGCAATTACGCATATACGATACGCAGGCTTTAAAGTGAGAGATTTAAATTTCAGCGTGGAAATACAGAAGATGGAAAGACCTACAGAACAGAGGTGGTGGGAAAGAAGGAAGCACCACAGCGAACTAGCCTGAAGTTACCAATGTCAACACAAAACTCGGGCGCAGATACAGCACCCCTTGTGCTACGAGGGCGTCGTAAAGGTGGTGGTACGTGAGTGATAAGCTCCTCAAGCCCCTGCCGCTGCGGTACCTATAGGACCAACATCGCGCCGCAAAGATAGAGGGTCAAGTGAACTGGAAAGTACAGAACAGTTTATAAGCCTTTTGGGCTTTGGCTCGACCGTCCAAAAGCTGGGTGAAACCAGCGCCCCCCCCCCCAGATATGAAGCACTATCCATACATGGGCTAATGAAACCCTTGTATAGCTTTCGCAACTGAGAAGAGGAAAAAAGTCTCGTAGTCTAAACAAAACTTTTAGTTTCTTTGTGGCCGCCCTAGCAACCGTTGTGATGTGAGGTTTCCAAGACATTTTTTTGTTTATGTTAAGCCCAAGAATGTTTATATTGTCAACAGGAGAGACGATAGTACCGTCGAAAGAGATAGGAAAGTTAGAAGATGTTTTGGAGAAGGAGATTTGTAGAAGTTGGGTTTTTAAAGAATTGAATTTCACAAGGTTGAGACGAACCCATCCGAAAATTCTATCCAGATCAGCAAGAATAGAATCGGAAAGACTAAGGCGAGAGGCAATTCTAGAAGTAAAAGAGGGAGCAAAATTGAAATGAGTTGAAGAATGAAGGGTCGAGTCATCGGCATAAGAGTGGATAAGGTTAGAGGTGCAGGTGAGAAGATCATTAATGAAAACTAGGAATAAAGTAGGAGATAAGACAGTACCCTGAGGAACACCACTATTGACAGAAAAAGAAGTCGCCCCATCAACAACAGCCGATATTGAGCGATTTGAAAGAAAGCTAGACATAAGTAAGCAAAGAGAAGGAGGGGAGCTTGGAGAGCAGTGACGCGTGCCATACTCGGTCAAATGCTTTGTATATGTCAAGCGCCACCACTCAAGTCTCCTCGTAGTTCCTAAGAGCGAAAAACCATAAATCGGTTAGATAGGAAAGTAAATCGCCAGAAGAACCTCTAGCGCTGAAAACCGTACTGGCTATCGGAAAGAAGGAAATGAGTTTCCAGATGATCTAAGAAGTGAGAGTTGAGAAGGGTTTCAAAGATCTTAGATAGAATACAAGTGAGAGCTATAGGGCGATAGTTAGAATTATCAGAGCGGCTTCCTTTTTTCGGAATAGGTTGGACATGTGCGAGCTTCCAACACTGAGGGAAAGTGCTAGTATTGAGACATAGAGAGTATAGTTGATCGAGGGGCGGGGATAGCACGTAAACATACTTCCTCAAAACTTGGGGAGGAAGCCATCCTGGCCACCAGCCTTCCTAACGTTCATAGAATTCAGGGGCCCATGCACCCTATCAAATGTAATCACAGGCAAAGGCATAGGACACCTGAGAGGAGAAGGAGTAGCAAGAGGAATGCCAGAATCGTCCAGGGTTGAGTTAGAGGAAAATAGGAGGCCGAAGAGATTGGCCTTTTCAGTTGGAGAATTAGCAACAGGATCATCAGATCGAATAAGAGCAGGAGGAAAGGCAGATTTACAGGAGTTGCTAGAGATGTTTTTGGCAAGAGGTCAGAAAGATTTGTCAGTAAAAGAACCAAGGAAAGCCCGCTTTGCTCGTCGAAGAGTATCCGTGCAACGATTTCTAGCTGAATGAAAATTAGCGAGAGTGATAGAGAACGAGAATTTTTCCATCTCCGATACGCACTGTCTCTTTAGGCCGAATGGAAGAACAAACACGATCGAACCATGGATTATGAGGAGAGAAAGATTTAGTTGAAAAAGGAATGAAGCAGCTCATCCCCTCAACGATTTCAGCTCCCACCTTATCTTTTAAATCTTGGAAACCTTACATTTAAGTCCCTGATCTAAATATTTTATACATATATGAGAAACAGCCACTTGACCTAAGAAATCGTTACGGACCATAAACATGTCTCCTCATTTCCATTAATAAATACTTTTCATTTTCATTGATTAACTATTATTATTATTATTATTATTATTATTATTATTATTATTATTATTATTATTATTATTATTATTATTATTATTATTATTATTATTATTATTATTATAAAAACTTTCTTTTAACGTGCTTTATCCCTTTTTCAGAGGGTAACACGGGGGGACTACAGGAAATCGAACTTTAAGGCCGGTTATCCCAAACCAGCGCCACCAACGTGTTCGCAGTCGAGTTTTAATTCTTGCCCCCAGGAAGATAAAACTCCAACTGCTACGCGGCAGGATTTTATCTTCCTTCTTCTTCTTCTTCTTCTTCTTCTTCTTCTTCTTCTTCTTCTTCTTCTTCTTCTTCTTCTTCTTATTATTATTATTATTATTATTATTATTATTATTATTATTATTATTATTATTATTATTATTATTATTATTATTATTATTATTATTATTATTATTATTATTATTATTATTATTATTAATAAGAGACTTAAGAAATCAAAAATTTTGATCCCCTAAATAATATATATATATATAATATATATATATATATATATAGAGAAGAGAGAAAGAAAAACTAGTTATATATATATATATATATATATATATATATATTTATATATATATATATATATATTATATATATATTGTTATATATATATATATATATTGTTGCTATATATATATATAATTTTATAAGTATATATATATATATATATTGGTTATTGTTATATATATATATATATATATATATATATATATATATATATATATATATATATATATATATATATATATATATATATATATATATATATATATATAGAGAGAGAGAGAGAGAGAGAGAGAGAGAGAGAGAGAGAGAGAAATTTTTACAATACACTTTTTCAATTAATCATCGTCATGGGCATCGTGAAAATTTACACACCGTCATCGTCATCGTCAAAAATTTCTCATCATCGTCCCATCACTAATATATATATATATATAGTTGTTGGCTGTTATATTACAGAAGCAGTTATATATATAGCAAAGAGCGCGAAAGATGAGCAGCATATATATATATATATATATATACAGCAGCAGCATAGTATATATATATTTTCCTAATGTTTTATTTATGTCTTCTTGTCCATTATATATATATATATATATATATATATATATATATATATATATATATATATATTTCTCACCTTTCTCACCAATCTCCTGTAGACGCATGCATCTGTCAGTTGTTCTGTACGAAATTTCTCCAACGTCCTCTGTCCATCCACATCTCAGACGCCTCCACATCCTGAACGTTCCTTCCTCTTTTCGCCATTGCCGCGTTCACGTTGTCGCTCCATCTAACTTTAGGTCTTCCCACACTCCTTCTTCCTTCCGGTATCCATTCCAGATATCTTCTGGGCACTCGTTGCTCCTCCATCCTTCTGACATGTCCATACCACCGCAGCTGACCACTCTCCACTAACTCCACCACGCTCCTCACACCTAAATCTGCCCTAACCTCCTCACTTCTCCTCCTATCTCTCCTTGTCACTCCTCTAATCAGTCGCAAAACGCCTCCATCTTGCTCTTTGCTCTCGTATTAAGAGCCCATGCTTCATGTCCGTACATCAGTATTGGTCTTAGTATACTTGTGTACATTACCATCTTGACTCGTCTCGAAATTGCTTTTTCCTTCAACAATGGGAACATCATTGCTGTTGTCCCATTAAATTTCCCTATTCTCTTATTTAATTCCAACATTGTATCGTTTTCCTCTCCACAATCCTCCCGACTCCCAGAGTCGATTTTAGAAACAACCGACTCCCGACTCCCGACTCCCGACTCCCGACTCCCGACTCCCGACTCCCAATGGCCTATGTACGCACACGTAAACTTGTTGACAAAAAAAAAATTACAATATTATAATTTAAATTATGACAATTCGACATTGACACACACAATAATAATTATTATAATAATAATAATGTGACAATAATAATACACACACAATTAATGGTCAATAATAATAATAATACAATAATAATAATAATAATAATAATAATAATAATAATATTATTATTATTATTATTATTATTATTATTATTATTATTATTATTATTATTATTATTATTATTATTATTATTATTATTATTATTATTATTATTATTAAAATAATAATAATAATAATAATAATAATAATAATAATAATTATTATTATTATTATTATTATTATTATTATTATTATTATTATTATTATTATTATTATTATTATTATTATTATTATTTTTATTATTATTATTATTATTATTATTATTATTATTATTATTATTATTAAATAATAATAATAATAATAATAATAATAATAATAATAATAATAATATTATTATTATTATTATTATTATTATTATTATTATTATTATTATTATTATTATTATTATTATTATTATTATTATTATTATTATTATTATTATTATTATTATTATTATTATTATTATTATTATTATTATTAAAATTGATGCATGATGCTTTCGGGAGGCTGACTATATATATATATATATATATATATATATGCTATATATATATATATATATATATATATATATATATATATATATATATATATATAGGGTGAAATTACGGTAGGGAATCCTTGTAAGACAATAGCATGCAGTGTCTTAGAGTGTATGCATCTCTGTAAGAGGAATACATTACTGGAATGCTGGTCCAGTGGTAGTGCAAAATGTAAAAAAAAAAAAAATCTCAAAAACTACAATAGCTACAGCAAAAAGTAATACATTTTTGGAATCCTGGTAAAATTTTAGATAGGGAAATGTAAAAAAATAAAAAAAATAAAAAAAATTATTGTTAATAATTATAGTAATATGATTAGAGAGCCTATTTAGAGACCTTTATTGGTTACTCGTTAAAATAAAAATAGCTCCTCTACTGGAATTTTGCTTTTTTTTTTTTATCTAAAGAATGTAACCCAAAGGTATACGGCACCGATGGTAGGAATCGGTCTCTCGGCCTCTGGGAACTACGGTAGGACTATTCTTCACTCTCTGGGGAGTGGTCTCCGGAACCCCCTGCTCTTTTGGTATTTGGGTGTCGCGGGGGTTCCTCCGCCCCTCCCCTACGGGGTATGGAAAACGTCCCCCCCTGTGTTCCCCGTCGGCTCGAGCCCCCTACATTGCCGTAATACCTTTTTTACAAATAATATATATATACCATGTCCCTTCTAAAAATAACTAATATTTTATTTTTATTCTATTTCCTTAAAACTATTTCCTATCACAAAGTTAACAAGGATTCCAAAATGTATTCCTTTCGCTGTAGCTGTCGTTTTAGATCTTGAATAGTTGCACAAGTATACTTCCGATTCATCAATGTATTCCTTCCAGAAGAGCCAGTTTTGAGATATGGATTGAGATATTTGTGGTTTTAAACTGATTTAACCATATATATATATATATATATATATAGAGCATATATATATATATATTATATGTAAGGCCTATATATATATATATATATATATATATATATATATATATATATATATATATATATATATATATATATATATATATATGGTGATATTTGGTTTAAAACCACAAATATCTCGATCCATATCTCAAAAACTACAATAGCTACAGGGAAAAGGGATATATATTGTTGGAATCCTGGTAAAATTTATTGCGGAAACTGTAAAAAAAATCATATCTCAAAACTACTACATCGAAAAGAAATACATTTTGGAATCCTTGTAAAAATTTTTTAGTTAGGTAAGTATACTTCTAAATTAATAAGTAAAATTAATGTTAGCATTTTTAGAAGAATATATATATATATAGGCACAGAGATATATAGGTAGTTATATATATATATATAGCATATATATATAAGATATAAGAAAGAAAGGTAGCAGTTAGTTATATATATATATATATATATATATATATATATATATATATATATATGTTATATATATAAGGTTATATATATATATATATATATAATATATATATATATATACGGCATATATATAAGAAAGAAGAAGTATATATAGTTGAAAGAGCATATATGGTTGCTATATATATATATATAGTATATATATATATATATATATATATATATACATATATATATATATATATATATATTAGTGATGGACATGACATCCGCATCCGCATCCGCATCCTCATTTGCGGAACATCCGCACCTAAATTGACATCCGCACCTAAATTCATCCGCATCCTCCTCCAACGTCACATTCGCATCCGCATCCGCATCCGTTTTTGAAAAATGAGGATGTTGAGGATGTTTTCTACATTTGATAAATCCATATAAAATAATTTGTCATCTTTATCATGGGAGTTTATGGGAATAATTGTAATTTTGAATTTCGATTTCAGTATATATATATATATATATATATATATATATATATATATATATATATAT